>ML796438.1:0-54618 GCA_009831015.1 Picea engelmannii
GTCTAGGTAGGATTTCGGGGATAGGCATCCAAATAACTCCCCGTTATCTAGTTCTCACATTGTCAAAACCATAGAAGTTGTCAAATAGGGAACTGAAAATCCTCCAAGTCAAGTGTTCCTAACACCATAAGGCAGGGAGATACTCGTGAAGGGTTGAAGGTCGAGTTCCAGTTGTTATGTGCATCCCCCTTTGAGGCACCCACCTCTTGGGCATGATCTAGCCCATGACCCATTTCTTAGGTCGAAAATCTAAATGCCGCACTTTGACCGAGGTACCTAGTGACCAAATTTTAGGACATCTACCCAGGTGGCAATTGTGGGCTGCAATTGCACCTTGATCGAATTTTGTGTGGCTATTGGGAAATATCGCCAACTTTTTCAGGATATGCCCCCTTTACCCCTCATTATAACTGATTATTTCATCCTTCACTAGTTTCTCTTCTAGTGACTTCAGACCCCACTGTTGAGTACTATTGGAAGGTCCAGTGCTATTTGAGCGGAAGGACATTACGTCTTTTAGGACATGAGCATTTTTTTCTTTGATTCCCCACGCGAAAAAAACCCACTTATCCACATATATGCTTCTTTTTCAAAACACTTTATGTATGATGCAATTCTGATTACATTTTGATTTATATATATATATTGTGTAAAGATTTGCAAAAAAGGCTCTTGTTAATTTTCTCTCATCATATTTCACACACATCCACTCAGCTAGTTGAACATCATAGGGGACCCACAGAACCCCCATCATTCCAGATGCTTACTAAACCTCCCTCCTATTTTAGGGGGAGTTCCTAGTCTTGCCAACTCATCGACACCACCTTCACACACTCCTGTGAGTGCCACTGTCTTAGGATCGACTTTGCTTGGTTCCACTTCCCAAGGTCCTTCGTCCACTCGCTCTCCTTTACATCGAAGCAGGGGGCCAACTTCCTCTCAAGGGGGATGTACCAACCCATCTAGTACCCCTCAAGGGTCAGGTTCACAACACACTCACACCATGGCTGGAGCTAACCCTCCCCCCCACTGCAGATGCCATATTTGGCCTCTCTTAACATACCATATCTAAGCAAACTCACAAATGATCCTATATTGCATGACCCCACATAGCCTGCAATGCCTACCAAATTACCTTTAGACATCCGGAAATTTGAAGGAAAGGAAGGTGATGACCCTGCCAACCATGTCATGACTTTCCACCTATGGTTCTCTTCCAACAACATTATGGATGATTCCATCAGACTATGATTATTTCAACGTACACTCACTGGCCCATCAACCAAATGGTATGTAGATGAAAAATCAGGGTCCCATGCGACTTTCAAGTCCTTGGCCAAAGCATTTTTGACCTTCTTCCAATTACCAATCCACCATGACAATGGTCTTGAAATACTCTCTAATTTCAAACAAACCTCAGCCACACATATCACTGATCACATTCATGAGTGGTGTAGATGACATAGCTTGTGAAAAGTAGAAACCACCAAATAACAATTTCTTGATTGGTTTCTTAGATCACTCATCTCTCTCCTCGGTAAAGATGTAGCTTCCACCTTCCCTCAATCTGAAGAAGAAGCCATAAAAAAGGCTCAACAATACGACCTCATCTATTCACAATCAGGGTACTTATACACGATACTTCCAGATCTCCCCAAACCCATGCCATTCGGTCAAGACAAACCTGGGATGTCTCACTCAGTAGATGGATTGATTGGTAATACCACACACCATAGTCCTCAACCCCAACCACCACCAATGTATGGCACACCTCAATATCCGTCGACGTATGGGGGGACCTCTTATTACCCCCCACCCCCTTACCATCAACCATACCCTGTTGCTATTCCTCCGCCCATCAATGGGCCACCGCCGACACCCTCAATACACCCCCCTATCCAGACAAGTTTTGGTACCCCCTATACCTCAACTTATACTTTAAGTACTAGTGAAAGTGCCAAGTCTTCCTACGTACCTTACGGATCACAAATCCCACAGAATCTGTACTTTCCATTTCCTGGTCCACCACAGCCCATGGTCCCCCCACACCCTCACGCTGGGGTGAATTTTGTTCAACCCTCTCTCATTCAACAATATCAAAATTTCAAATAGGTGAATACGAAAAATCCGAACCATGCATCGAATAATGCCAAAAATAAAGGAAGGAACATGAACAATAAAAACCTAGGCCAAGGCGGGAACCAACCCCAACAAAACCAACTCACTGGGAGCAATCAGAACCAAGGGAATTAGAACCCCCAGGGGGGCCATAACAACAGGAATCAAGGAAGAAATAACAATACTATTAAAACCAACATCCCTTGTGCCCTTTGTGGTGAGTTCGGTCATTATACTCATCATTGCCCCCAAATCGCTAATTTTAAATGGCTGAAAGACTCAGGTAGTCTACCACATCCTCCAGCACAGCCTGCCCCTTCGCAGGCCCCACAATAATATGTACAACAACCCCCCCAGCCATGATACAAAATCCCATTCCACACCAAGGTGTGATGAACACCCAATAGGACACGCAACCTACCTCACCTCAGTTGGGCCAGTATCTCAATCCAAACAATCCTACAGATCATACCATCCTCCTCACCAGTGAGGAAGAAATCCTTCTGCAAACCCATAATCATCAGTACCATGCACCTTCTGAGTCTCCTCCCATTCCTCCATAAACAATCCCCGCACCAACGAGACCCCCATTGGCGATCCCTCACCCTAATGTAGAACCACCTCTTCACATCCCTCACATCCCATTGCGCTGGAGTGTCCACAACCCACAGTCTAGGGAAACTCATAATTACAGTTTGGTTGATGACTTATCACAATCCCCAACTAACATGTCAGTATTAGAAGTCCTTCAGACTTGTCACACTCAGTGGAAATCATTACTTTTCGCCTTTAGGGAAGTCAACTCCGCAGATACTCGACTCATTACATTTGATCTCGATAGCGGAGAACTTCGCCTTCCCACTCTAATCGCTTTTCAAATCCCAGTAAAAATTCAGAACATTACAGTTCATCTGTGCATCATCGATGAAGTTGCATCCACATGCATTATGTCCAAATCTGTATGGCAGAAACTTGGTTCCCCTGACCTCATACCATCTGCCATTACCTTACGAGATTATGATGGATGACCATTGTCTCCTGAAGGGCTCTTCCAAAATGTCCCCATAGAACTCGAGGGCAAGACTATTCTCATCAACATTGAAGTTATCGACGCCCCACTCGATTATAATATCCTGTTCGGTCGTAGCTACATGTACGCTATGAAGGAAGTTGCCTCTTCTGTCTTTCAAACAATGATGTTCCCCCATAATGGGAAGATCGTTACCATTGACCAAGTCTCCCATTACGAGCCTCACCCTTCTGCCAACATTGATAATATTCTCCCTCTCATCCACACAAGTCATGATGCATACCCACTCATCGAAATGGGTCCCAAAATTTTCAAAGACCCATCATTGTTAGGAACTTACCATGGTGCACCACCACTCCTTCATCCTTCTAATCAAGTATGTGTCATATCATCCAATGGAACTGACATAGAGGATACCCTTCCTTCTCGGGAGGCTTCTACCATACATGACATCCCACTAGTCCCAGAGCTCCCCCCTCACGAGCCTCCAATGAATTCGTCGACTCCACAAGTCCATGACTTCACCTCTCCCCAAGGACATATCCCAGTTTGGGAGACAGTTCCCCAAGCCATTACTCAAATTCCGTTCTTCTACCCTCCACCCGATATACAAGATTTCCAAGTAGCCGCAGTGCTTACCCTCCCTAATATGGTGTTAGCAATTCCAGTTTGGTATTTACATCCACCAGAGATGGTCCCTCAACCATCCCTTCCCCCCCAAACGAAAGGAATCCCAATGACAATTCCCATACTCACTCCCACCATAACCTCTACACCCCCACTCACTACCTTCCCTACCATAGCTGGGGGTAGGAGAAAGAAGAAGGAGCCCATAGCTCCACTTCCCCCGCGCATCCAACCCCGTTGCACGCTATGTGAGAAAGATGGACAGCAAACCAACAACTTCCCATCTCTACCAGAGTTATGGAACTTGATTCCACTCAATCAAACTCCATCAACACTCACCACTATAGAAAGTACTGCCACTACCACCACTCACTCAAGTAGTAAAGGGCTGCAAACCAAATTCTCTTGCACTATATGTTCAGAATATGGCCATTATACCCACCATTTCCCAGCACTGCCTCGCTTTCGGCAGACATTAGCCGCAGTACGCTAAAGCTTCCATAATGAACCTAATCCAACTACATCATCCCTACCCAACATCACTGAGATCCATTATGTCACAACTTCCACCAATGAATGTATGAGATTCCCTTTCTCTCTATGTGAATCCTTAGATCATTTTACATACTAGTGTCCTATGATCCTTGAATACAGGCAATGCCAATTGACCCTGATTCAAACCCCTACAGAATCGATGGTTGTCATTACCTCGTCACTAGAGGTTATTCATATCATTTCTCCCAAACCCGAGGCCCTCCCAATGCCTCTGTGGTTCTTGGATGACTTCTCTGAGGATTCACCCCCAAATCCCCCCAATTCTCCCATTCATTTCCCTATGAAAATTTTACATCCCACTACCACGGGTCCTCCTCAGTACTTCAATATTTGGTTTATGTCGAGCGAACCATCGCAATCTAACTGTGTCGTTCCCCTTGCTTCTTCATCACCAGGGGGCAGCCACATGAAGACATTCACCGATATCACTTTTGACGACCCCTTGTATTCAGGCCAATTCCACTGTGATGAGGAAATACTCGAAGAGTTAAACACCCCCGACTACCCATGGGATGTGTTGCATCCCCAAGCGCTCTTCTTTCCATAGGAAGCCTCCACACCTCCTAACCAACACCCCATATACATGGTCGAAACCAAGGATTTTATCCCATCAAGGCATATCGACTGGTTCAACAACCCCATTCCTGCCCCTGATGCTTTTGAAGAAGGCAACATGGCCAACATTTCTCCAACCATCAAAATCGACATTTCCATAAAAAATAGAGTCATCGAGGAAATCACCATTGGTGATACTTGCACTCCTCAAGAAGTCACCGCCTATAAAGCCCTCTTCCAAGAATATCGAGATATTTTTGCCTAGTCATACACATAAATGCCTGGCCTTCATCCCTCTATCGTCGAACATCGCATTGCTGACACCTTAAACAATACCGCTAACACTGCAACACATTTTTTATTTAACCACGTCATATCTCGCTTTGGAGCACCACTCCAACTAGTTTCCGATCACGAGAAACACTTCGAGAATGAGACTTTCATCGAATTCTCATCTCAGTTAGGATTAACCCACGAGTTTTCCTCACCATATTACCCTTAGTCTAATGGAAAGGTCAAAGCAGTTAACAAGGTCCTCAAGACCATGTTACAGTGCACGATTAATAAACATAAGATCAATTGGCATCATATGTTATTTTCCATTCTATGGGATTACCGTACGGCTGTGAAAACAACCATTGGTTTCACACCATTTCATCTAGTCCATGGGGTTGAGGCCACTTTTCCCATCGAGTGTGAAATCCCCACCTTATGCACCACAATTGAGCTATTACCTGACACCGCTCCAATGGAGCAACGCTTGCTGAACTTGGAGTCCTTGGATGAATATCATCGATCTTCATTACAAAACACTGAGGCAGCCAAAAAATGATCAAAAGCCACCTTTGATCACCATGTCAACCTTCGCTCATTCCACGAAGGCAACCTCATCCTTGCTTACGATATCTCTCACGATACCATTGGTCATGGAAAATTTGAGTCACTATGGCATGGCCCATACATTATCCAACATTGCCTCACCAAAGGCGCATACATCCTGGCCTCTCCCAAAGGCCTCTCTCTCAAAGAACCCGTCAACAGGTTATACTTAAAGAAATTTTATGCCTAAGCGTAGCAATTCTACTTTAGGTTATTTCTTTTATAGTGTTTTTAATCTTTTTTCCATCCCTCTCATCTAAAACTATCATTTGTGCTATTGACAGATGCTTTCTCCACCGGCCTACCACATCGGTTACACTGACAATGCCAGTCGTCGGACATAAAATCTCGCTTTGACAGATTGGGCCCTCTATACCCCCTCACATGAAATGCTCCATTCGAGCGGCATATGTTTGGGTTCAACCACCAACAACCAAGCTGAATACATTGTCATCATTGGCCTCCTCGCTGATGCCCAACATCATTGTATTTGTCACCTTAGCGTCTAACTCTCAACTAGTCGTTCTCCAGCTCAACAATGTGTACCGTGTCCGCGACCCTTGCCTCTTTTGAAAATACCTACAGGTTAGAATTTTATCTCGACATTTTGATTTCATTACATTTACACATATTCTAAGACAATTGAATCAAATTGCAGATAACTTAGTTAACATTGTGTTAGACTGGCATATAGCACATCAAGACACCACTACACATACATAAAAAATATCAAAAAACCTGTCACATCATATATAGATTAGACATCATCAACACATTAACAAAACACATGTAAACATCACATAGATCCCAACATGTATACTCATGTATATATAACTTGATCCATAATGCCATCCAGATGTTTACATACAAAAATACAAGTATCCGCAGGCCAGTGAAGCACCTCGGTACAAAATGGCTCACCAGCCTATATACAAAAATAAAAAAATACATAGAGCACCACTGAAGGTGCCTCTAGAGAACCACCTCCCGCCCCTCCCTCAGGCCGTGGTCCCCCACCCACTACTGGTCGCTCCAGACCAAGAGATAACCATTCGGTCATAGCAGCACCTACTACTGCTTCTCGTCGTACCACGGCCTGCCATGGCAACATAACCCCCACACACTACTCCAGGATACCCTCATCCTAGATACATGACCACATGCCCTTAGGCACGCCCTGTAGAACCACCTCCAAGCGACAGTGAATATCCTCAAAATCTGCTCCGGTATCTTCCGGAGGAGCATGTGATGGCCCGCCACCTAGGTCATCAAACCGACATCTCCTCACTGCTCTCTCGACCTCAGCTAGTCTCACCTCAGCATCCTTATGCCGATGTCTCTATCCTACCCACAACCCTCCCCGCGGAAGTCTCCCCGGCTCCTGGCAAGCCAGCGCCCTCAACAACTCAACCTCGTGCCCGCGAGGTGCCACATCTGCACATACACACAACCAAACGATAGTATCAACATCTATACCATATACATATGTTATGCTATCTCAAAAATATATATATCAAATTCATAAACATACTTCGATGATCAAAAACCTCCCCTGGAGGTAACACCATGTCCGGATCACCCCGAAAGTCAACACCAACATATGGAAACTGCAGTATCACTTGCAGCATATGCCACCACACCTGCATCGCCTCAGCCATGAAGAAGTGGCCGCCATCGCCACCACCATGGTGAAGAAAAATAGTCGACCACCACCTCAGTCATGGATCTCGTGCCCAAGGAGCGCCCAATAAAATCCTAGGGCGCAACATAGGCACCCTCTCCAAAAACCAAGCCACTAGGATGTACCCAAAGGAAAACTCTCCTGTATCAGTGGACCAACAACGGTCGAGCTGCCCTACCATCTTGGCCTACAACGTAAGCCCCCAGGCAAAGTTCTCACCAGCCAGTACCCTCTCCATAATACCCAGCTGACCACTACTGATCCGCTGAGTCGCAAGGAACCCATACACCATCACAATCATCGTTGCTATACAATGATGCACTGGAGCATCCATCGCCCTAATGCTCATGATAGAGCCCGACATAAATTTCTCCCTGGAACAATACCTCCAGCCCACTGTCACTAACACCATGTTTGCAGGTAATACTGGTTCCGCTGGTAGGGGTGTTCCCTGAAATGAGAGCCCAATCAAAAAATATATGTCCTCCACCGCAATGAAGGCAATCTGCTCTCCTCACACCATAAAACAATGCAGGTCTGGACTCCACATCCAGATAAGGAACTACAGGAGATACTCCTATGCCCATATCAACGGGCACTTAAATAACTTTAGCAGCCATAGGCTGCCAAAGTTGCAGGTACCCTCGACTCCTCAATCACCATGGCATCCCTCAACTAGGACCAATCCCGCTCTCGCCAACTGACTAGCATCGTGCACAATGATCACCTACAACCACATACAAAAATCCTAGGTCAGCGACCTTGACCATAAAAAAAATTAAAAAGATAAGATTTACACATGTCAACCTTGCCCCCAAGGCGCGACTGTTTAATCCACAGGCGCGCACACATGTGCGCTTGTTCACGCCACAGGCATGCACATATGCGCGTCTATTCACTCCATAGGCACGCACTCAAGCATGCTTGTCCATCCCACAAGTGTGTGTGCATGTGCACCTACTCACCCTACAGGGGTGCATCCATGCGCCCCTGTCGCGAACACAGGCGCGCATCAAAGCACGCCTATCCACTACACAGCCGCGCACACATGCACGGATGTGTATCCAACATGCTCGCACATAATGCATGCCATTGTCCCCCTTACAACCGCCCTCATGCATGACTATCTAGATGGTAGGCACGCACTTGTGTGCACATATGCCCGGATCTCCCACGCACTTGGGTGCCCACACCCATAAAACCCCCTGTACGGCCCTCCGTATAGGCCCTGCCCAGAAATGAAAAACCTAATTCTATGCAGGATGATCAGACTACTAACCTGAAGCTCGCTAATCCTGGATCGACTTCCTCATTCTCCCGGAATCTCCAAATCTCCTTTGAATACCTCTCGTCCAGTCACTCTAGCAGCAAGTACAAATGAGGTGGCAATGTGGGCCCTACAACTATATATAGGCCTTTCCGCCAAACTTCCAATCACCATTCCGGGAGCTCCGGGTGTCTGTTCTTCGATCCGTCTTCAGCCATGGGATCAACATCCTGTCATCTACATCATGAAATTCCCCGGGCCACTTTTTATCCTTAGCCCCCGGGGTGCCATTTTTTCATACCCCATCCAGGTATGCATGGTCATGTTCAAAATTATCAAATAAGTGCTCGTATGTTCAATTTTGTTCAGATATTTTTCACATTGGGTATTTGGTTTTAATGTGTGCAGGTATTTGGTCATCATACATCAACGCCACCCCTTCAGGTATATAATCAGCACTGGCATGTAATTATTCCCTCTAAATCTCAATTGCATCTCTAGTCACACCCTTTGACATTTGCCTATAGGATCTCCATCTCTGGCTCTGCAGTACCAATACCTCCATTTGTATCTTCGGTATTGTCACCCAATAGCACTCTCCCCCACATGAGTTGTCTCATTCATAGCACCCTTTTGCACTTTGACACTCATTTTGTTTTTCATCCCTTTAGGGATGGGAGTCTCGATAGTCTTACATCATGTCACGAATCAGCCACATACTCCTTCTCCTCATTTTGCTAGCTTTCCCACTGGACTCCTAGATTATCTCTTCAAGGTTCTATTTTGACTGCACCTCCACAGTATCATGAACCCTCCATTTCATCCACAATCAGTTTTCCCTTATGCAAATTTCCCTTCATTTCACCTACCTCATACAGAAACCCATCCATGGGGCCCCCACCCTCCACTAGTTCTCCAAGAAAAAGGATCCCTTACCGACCCAACCATATTACATTGGGGCACCCATTTCTGTATTTGTACACTCATCCCAACTTATTCTTTATTTATTGTACAAATGCCTTTGTTTCCAGCATTTACATTACCTTTTTGTCGTCACCTTTGGTGACCTTCTTCCATTTTTGGCAAACGCAACCCATGTCTCCCTTTGGTTGGGGAACCCCTTATCATCTACCCTTTTTGACATCATCCATATACTCCAAGTATCCCACTAGCCACTTACCCCTACCCTCTGAGTTTGTTCACTTTGTCCCGCCTCTGGCACAACTTATCCCACGTCTTGTTGTCCCCCTGACACTCGACTTAGTTGAATGGTTGCGGCCACTTATACTTTGCATATACCCCCAACCAAGGGTCGTCTTGAGTCTTCATACGTCTTGACTTCGACCATGTACCTCCTCCGGTTCATCATCTCACCTAGTAGATTTCATGAAGCCCTTTTCTTCTGGGAGTCACATCCCCCTTTTGTCAACATCAACACAGTTTTCCATAAGGGTGACAATATCTTGACTCTCACTACCTTTCCAATGAGAGATCTCAGACGATACAGGGAGAACTACAATTTCTCCCTACTTTCGTTGACCCCCGTAAAATTTGACTTCAACACTTTCTCATGTTACGGTGGGTCTTACTTTGCGACTATTGTAGTTATTTCTTGTATTTTCCGAGACCTCTGAACTGAGCTGGGCTATCAATACCTACATAATCCGTGATATTTCTTATAGATGTCACTGCCTACCATTCAGATTATGTTCCTTCATAGAATTTTCTTCTGCCTTTATCACGACTTCCCCCGAGGGCGCTGCAGTTGTCTACATCAACACATCATTCCTCTTTTGATTTACATGACACGAGCATGGGGCATGCCCACCTTGTTTGTACACAGTTTATTTTTACACACCTTATGGAAGGTTGGGTTCTAAAGGTTCCCTTCTCCCTCCAACGGGTAACTCTTGACAATCCCACTATTGCTCTCTCTTACAACGACACTCTCAGTAGAAGAAACATTGATGGATTTTGGCTATACATATGCTCCTAACCTCATCCATCAAGGGGCATCTGTTATCACTGAAATTTCGTCCGCAAATGGTTACAAGAATTCGACATCCCCAAACAATTATGAGGTCACCCATGGACCAAAATTACCACAAAAGAATTTCCAAAGGGTCAAAAACTATACAACCAGTGACAAAATTAAAGTGCGCTATGACTACATAGGGTGCGCATGCACATGTGCAAAACAGAAATGCAGGAATCGCGCACATGCGCCCAAAGCGCGACTGTTGTCGCAAAAATCCACGCACCTGAGAAATGGTGCATTTATGAGAGTGGTCGGCCTCCCACCCACTTCTGGTTCAGCTTCCAAGTTGATTTGACACTCAAATATGGAATGGATTCGACTGGGTGGCTGGTCAAACACCTAGAAATGCCCTAATTAGCCTCTTTACACACTACAAACTGGTTGGAAAATACCTCAAAGAAATGCTATAAAAAGGCCATGGATACACTTCATTTTTCAAGGAATTCAATAGCAAAGTTATGCTGCCACTATTCTATTGAGGAATTTTCTATTCTCATTAAGATTATACTAGCATCATTGCATTGGGCAATCCATATCACCCCTTGAGTGGATTAGCAAAGAATTCTTTCACCATTTTCATTTTCAAAGTTGTAAGAAGAGATTGTTTGTGGCGTTCCAAGAGCCCTCCCTTGGAGGAAGAAGGGACTCATAGTCCTTTTTCTTCTTGGTGTTTTCTTTCACTAATATCAACCTTACCATTGGTGACATGGGTATTATTGTTTCTTTCATCCTTATGTCCCTATGTTCATTAGTTTAGTTGTTGTTTTATTTCTTAGTTTAAATTCTTAGTTGTTCTTTTACATTTCTTTCTCTAACCCTTTTCCTTACAGCTATTCTGCTTAGCAAACCCAACTAAGCTTGAAAGCACCTCTATTTTTCTCACTAAGGTGATGAAAGAGGTGCAACAATGAGGTCATGGGAAGTCGGTTGAAGGGATATCCCCCCGATACCTTCCTAGCATCAGATATATTTCTGGGGATCTATTCGTATATGGGGATATTGCTAGTGCCTTTACCTCCGTGAGAGGCAGTACTTTCAAGGTTTTGGGATTTGATACCCTACCCATACGGTGGACCTGACCAACAACTGCTTGCCTATGCATCAATTATACAATGTTTTTTTAGTTGCTTGACTTAGGTGTCTCATAGGTTACTTGTAGGGGTTATTCTGTAGGTACCCTGGGTCATATAAGGGTCGGACATCACACAACCTTTATGGGGGATTACCTCTTCGGGGGTATCTGACCGACTGGTTGTTAGGCCCACGAGGGACCTTATAACTGATTTTGTTACCTTCGATATTTAGCAAGGAGTCTCATGCCCCTCTTGGGCGAGACATACCTTCTTTAGGGAGGGAGGCCACTCAACCACTTTACCCTGTTTTCATGCATTTTGGCCATTTGACTTTTGGTGTGCTCTTTGATTACTAGATGGCCTTAGGATATATTTTTATCTTTAGAGTCATGAGTCATTATGGAGTCAGACTAGCCTCCCCACTGGTCCCATCGCCTGCTACAATTACCACCAAATTTTGAGTCTTTTCCTTCTAAAAGGCATAGAGTTATCATACGGTACACACACATCCACCATTCAGACTTGTGAACCTAATATTTAGAATTCTGGGGGCCCTTCGACTCCCATACCTACTATAGTTAATGGAACCCCTTCGAATCCTGCAACCTCTATGGTTGTAGTTCCAGAGGTACCTATAATTACTACGGCCAGACCTATAGTGAATGCTCAAGCTACCACCTCAAACCCATTTGGGTCTCTTGGCCACTCACCAGGCTATAATGTTCAGTCCATCCTTATGGATTCTAGTTCCTTTTCTTATGGTATGCCCAACTTCACTTCACAGTTTTGAACTCCATCCTAGCTGTTGGCCCTAATGATAACATTGGGCTTGGGGGAAGTACACCTCCTTACACTCCTTTTTCATTTGGTGGATATCAAATCCCTCAAATGACTCCTAATATGGGACGTATTCCTACTTTTAACCCTAGTTCCAATCCTTCTACTTCTGGGTGGAATAATCAATCTGGAAGACAAGCTTCAGCTCAAGTTTCATCCTACAACCACCCCTCCTCGGTGAAGATTCCGATCAATACATTTGGCATGAAGAATCCACCTCTATCCTCCAGATTCCAACCTAGAGGAGGTTAGTTTCATGCCATGGGAAACCCCCAACCTGGATCCAATATGGCTAGGGGATATTTATATAACCCTCAATAGAACATTCCAGTTGGAATGATGCACGACCCACCTTTTATGAATCAGCCCGAAGGAGGTCCTTATAATGTCAGAGAGGGCCATGGTGTTTACCAGAACCCTGGATGGAATGCAATTCCACAAACACAGTCTTTCCTAGGAGGTTGGGGCCAGATGTTGCAACCCCGTCTCCCTTTTCTAGCCATGCTTAATCTGCCATATTGTTTTAAGTTAATGAATGACCCTGTGAGTCATGATCCTACATGTCCCCCCATCTCCACCAAACTTCCTTCAGATATCCCTAAGTTCAAGGGTAATAATTGAGAGGATACCAGTGATCATGTCACTACCTTTCACCTTTGGTTCTCATCGAACTCCCTTAATGACGATTCTATTTGTTTGAGATGATTTCAACGGACCCTCATCAGAGTTGCTGAAAAATGGTACATTGAGCTACCTAGGGGGGCATATGGGACTTTTAGTCAGTTGGTGTTGGTTTTTATTAATCACTTCCAGTTTCCCATTCATTATGATGCTGACCTAGAATTGTTGTCAACTTTACGCCATGATACCTCCACTCATATCTCAGACCATATCTAGGAGTGGCGTAGAAGGAAGAGGTTGATTAAGAACCCTATAACCCTAAACTTTATTTTAGAATGGTTTCTTAAGTCTTTTCACACTCCTATCTCTAAGTGCGTTTCCACTTCCAGGGTTACCACTAAGGAAGAAGCGATCTTTAGAGTCCAATAGTTAGACTTGATATGTGCTCAGTTTCAGATTTTATATCACCTTCTTCCAGACGCACCGTGGTCAAATTACGACCCGAGACAAAATCCCAAACCTCATGCCGATGGCATTGTAGGTGCCACCAATGTAAGGTCCGTGAACTTGATGACAAGCCAGATGAAAGAGTTGTCTCTAAGCCAGTCTATTGGAGGACCAACCTCGTCTATGTCTTCCAACCCCACTCAGTCGGTGGATGTACACTCTATGCAATCGTTGGCCAACCCAAATGGTAACCAGCAACCATGAGGGAATAAGAAGAAAGAACATAATAACCGTAAGGGTGGGAAAAATGGTAATAAACACAAGGACAATAATAATAATAAGAAGATGGGTAATAATGATGGAGAGGGAAAACAAGAAAGATGTAAGGTCAAGTTTCTCTGTAAGCTTTGTACAGACGATCACCTTACCCATTTGTGCCCCAAACTTGTAGAAGCTGCAAGGCTATTATCTCAAACACTCATCATGATGACAAATCCATTCCCACATAATAAATAACTAGCCTCAAGCTCCTCGAATGCCAAAAATGTGGCTGGTGGAGGTCAAAACCACCAATTGCAATATGGAAACCGTTTATGTATCAATATGGTCGATGAGAAAATTAATGTAGCCACTCGATCTCAAGACTATAGCTCTGAACAAGTTATCCCTAGTCTAAAATCTCCTCCTCCTCCAGAGATGGCTTTACATATTGATAAACTAGAGCCACCGCCTTGTATTCCGAAAGGAGTACTCAAGTAATCTACCCATAATACAAATGCTAGAGCCACCCATAACTACTCAATTGTTGAGGACCTAGGTCAAACCCCTTGTGTGATGTCATCTTTGGAGGTACTCCAGATGTGTCCTTCATAGAGGAATGCCTTACTCTCTACTTTAGGAGATATAAAACCCAGTGGCTAAAAAATTATCAAGTTTGACATCACAAATGTTAAGCCTCGCTTTCCCTTCCATGTGGCTTTCCAAATCCACATGGAGTACTCAAAGTATACCATCAAACATGCGGTTGTGTATGAAGTCGTTGCTACGTTTGCGATGTACCTGGTATGTTGGAAGGATTTCAGTTTTCTGACTCTTTCCAAGTCATTGAACATGTTAATTGATTTTGACAGTAATTCCTTTCACCCTCGCGGTATTCTCCCTACCTTTCCAGTCCAGTTAGGTGGGAAGATGGTAGAGGTGGAGGTAGAGGTAGTTGATGCGCCTCTTGATTACAACTTGTTACAAGGATGAAATTGGACCTATGCTATGGTCATTGTCATATCATCTGTCTTCCGTACACTTTGTTTTCTTCATGAAGGGAAGATCGTGGTGATCGGACAATTATTCTTTGTGTACTCTAGTCCTAATGCATCTACTGGACCTTTGATCCCTGCAATCGACAATTCTCAGCCAACAACTAAGAATATAGGTGTCATAATGTATTCTTCCCTTATGGGTACTTTCAAGTTCATGAAACCAAGTCACCATGTTTACGCTATGTCCAGTAGGCCCATTTCTATAGGGAGGTCCATTCCTTTATGCACTTCGTATTTTAACGATCCTTGGACCCTACCTTCCTCGATTGCTTCTTGTGAGGGTCAGATACATACTCGCATTATATCACCAACCTCTGTTAGTCATGTTGGAGATGGGTCAACAACCTCTGCAAGTCATGTTGAAGACCAATGACCAATCACTGCAAGTCATGCTGGGGGCACGATTCTAGTCATCGCTAATCACACTACACATACATCACCAACCTCTTCTAGTCATGTTGGGGATTCATCACCAACCTCTGCTAGTCATTTTGGGGATTTTCTACTAGCCTCTGCAAGTCATGCTAGGAGCATGTAACCAGCCACTGTAAGTCATGTTGGGGGCATTCATATGATTGAGAAGTCTAGACATGTATGATGTAATCCCAAGTTCCTTTGTAGGTTTTTCAAAGGAGATCACCTTACTTGTTTGTGCCCTGATACGACTATGGTATAAGAAGTGTGGTCCTTTCCTGGGGGCCCTTTGGGTTCTGAGTCATATTTGGTTTCCCAACCTTCTTTGGTTGATACAACAGTCATGCCGATGCAATATTCGACTGACACTCCTCTTCCTTTAGGGGCTGATGCATCCCTTGAACTTGTTGTCTCACATCCTATTCAACCAACAATTGAAGAATTTTTTATGCTGATGCAATCTTCGACCGATCCCACTGTTCTCTTGGAGAGTGACAAGCCTAAGGAAGTGACATTGCTGATGATCAGTCAATCCCACTCTTCTTTTGGTGGGTGATCCGTCCTTCGACCATGTCCTTAGAATTTCTAGTTTTGTACCTTCTTCACTAGGGAACATTCCACTCTCTTTGAGTATGCTCCCTCCAAGTGCTAGGGTGGTTTCCTTTGATTGGAATGATCTTGTAGAGACTCGAATTCCTTCTTCTACACCCTTCCATATAAGGGGCATTCTTCGATATATTGTAGATAAGGTAACCTTTGCAAGTATTTTATCCTCCTCAACTTGGAAAGATTTTTTTTTTTCCCAAGCTTGTGTCGGCTCTTCGTAAGTTGCTGACCTTTAACATAAGTCCTACATCGGAGCCTTGGCCTCCCCCATTACATGCTTCTTAGAAAAACATCCACGAGTCCAAGTTAAGCTCTTTTTTGACTCGTTCAAAAAGAAAAAAGATTTCCGAGTGATTTGTCCCTTTCACACTTGTTAAATTGGACTTGAAAGTTTGTGAGTCTTATTTAAGCTCTTTTCCAACTTGTTATAAAAAAGTGAAAAGATTGCCGAGTGAACTTGTCTTTTTCACACTCGTAAATTGGTTTTGAAAAGACATCTATTTGGCACAAGTTTATCCCTTTTTTACACCAAGTAGACTAAAAGACATAAAAAGGGACATTTTTGGCATTAAGTTGTGATTACATCTCATGCCCTTGCTTGCAATATTGATCCTATAGCCAGTTCTTTCTTTGCGTTATAAACTGTTTTCCTCGACAATTTTGCATCCTCAACCAAGCAGAGCCTTGTTTATATCCTTCACAATTTGACACCCTATACCTAGGAGGGAACATTCCACCAAGTGTCCATCTCTCACATGCACTTCCATGCATTGAGAATAGGTATGTTCCACTGCTAGAACTAGTTTTTCTTACTTGCAACACTCATTTCCTCCTCTGTATCATAACATTCATTTGTCTATGAAAAAATAAAAAAAAGATAGGTGGGAAGGTAGTATTATCTTATGTTCGCAGTAGTCGTGTCGCCTTTGAACATAGCACAAAATTATTTGAGTCCATTCATCATCATAATTTTGGGATTATCATGGCCTTAGGAAGTTGAGCTCGTTACAAAATCTTCTCTACCGACTGGTTACTCTTCCAGTCCCTATAGAGAATTTCTTTGATGCCTCCTGCATCTCATAGTTTCATCATTGGGTCTATGTTGCCGGATTCCTCCATATGTCTCATGCTCTTGTTCAAAGGAAGTATATCAACCTGTGTCAGCCACTCCTCAGAACTCTTGAATTTGCATGTCGGACATACCCTCAGTTTGTCTTAGAATCACATGATACTCTAGTCCTATCATGCACCTTGGCCCTACTTTCATCATTGGTAGGTAACCTTGAACCCAACAGTTGAAATTTCATCATTGGTCATTGACTGGGTGGTTTCCCTTGTGTTTGAAGACAAGACATATATTCATACATTGGGATTTATGCAGTGTCTTGGATGCCATTATCCTTATTGGTCGTTTCCTCACCTTTGTCAACAATTTTCATCATTGGTTGTTATTTAGAGGATCTTTTTCGTGTACTGCTTGCACTTGGTGCATGCGAAAGATGCACAAGGACGTTGGTTCATGAACATGTTCTTAGTCCATATTCCATCAAATCATGAAGCTCCTACTTTATACCTTTTTTTGACTGATGAGAGATGCCTTAATGCTCTCCTTTTAGTGGGTCTCTTTCCATTGAATTCAACCCATTTATTCTGGAAATGGGACCTAGAGTCTTATGATTACCTTGAGGCTTGAAGTCATCAGTGGTAGGCTCTCTTTCCATCAACAGTTGGGAATACATAAATGTCTCCTAATTGATGGATTCTTTAGGTGTTCTACACCGACTCCTTTATTCACACTTGTAAGAATGTACTCGGTGCCTTGATACCTACTTTCATTATCAGTAGGTTGTCTCGTGTTTGTTAATGGTATACATCAATGACTGATAATCAAATGATGTCTCATTGTGTTCGACCTCAACTCCTTTATTCACATGATGTAGACTTTCACCTTTGGTGGATTGTGTAGAAGACTTGAAGACATCACTATGTGGCAACAACTTTCCTGAGCTGTTGCTTCCTTTTTATTGGACCAATACCTATATGACTTCAGTGATCATGGGAGACCATATTTTACTCCATGGTATACATATATCTTTAGATTGGTTTTGACACTGGTTCTACTGGGTCTTGTTCGTGACTATGAGAGCTATTGGCATGTAACCGTATTTCTATCTACCTTTTCATGGCCACAGACACTTGTTTGGTATATTTTCACATGGATCTGTAGTGTATTTGTGACAACCATGTATGCAAAGTTAGTACAAAATGTAATGAGCAATGAGTTCATCCAGCTGGTCCCCTACCATTCCACTTCTGGGTTATTTATAATGTATTTCGACCATCACATATAATCCTCTAACCTCACACATTAGGGGGAATTTGTTATAGAAATATTTTCCTCACCTTTTGCAATCTTGCACAGAGGGCCTTATTCCATTTCCTTATGTAGACTTATCTTCCCTGTTGAAAGAATCTATAGACAAAAATAAAAATCTTTCCACTTGTACGCATCTTTCACCCTATACAACAAGCATATACGCAGGATTCTCCACTATAGCATGCATACATCAGGATTTGTGCCAAAAAATGAAATTAAATGTCGGGTTTCCATGTCATGATAGGATATCTCTGATCCTTGGCCTTCCATATACTGGAAATGTTCTGACTCAACCCTTCAGTTACATTTTGAAGGCTATAAATAAGCCAATTCCAAGCTATGGAAAATAAGAGAGAATTCAAATTTGAGAGCAAAGTTACTCTGGAGGAATTATTTACTTGACATTGAGTTTGCATCCCCTTTTCCTTTAAGTCTGAAAATAGTGTTCATCCCCCAAGCTCTTCCCTTATTGTTGGAGAACCTCATTGTCTCCCTTATATGAGCTTTCCATTGGTGGAGGATTGAAGTGGTGGAGGCCTAGCTGGAAGGAACTTGGTTTCTCATTTTCTAACCGTGACGACACATAAGTTTGTAATACTATCACTTATGGTGATCATTTATTAATAGAAATACTCTTTTCCCATCCAATTAATATCTTACAAATATATGAATTATTATCCATGGGCATATTTTTTATGTATATTTATAGACTATGCTATCTAATGTGATAACCTTTTATATTTCCACCATATGCTTGTTTTTCTTGTGTTTTGAGAACTTGTTACAAGTATATAACTTTGGGTCATAGTGCTCAATGGTGGACATCATCGAACATATGGATGAGGTAGGCCTCTTTCTTATCTCGCTCGCACATTGGTTTAAATAGCATGTTTCTGGGATAAAGTTGATTTCTTCAGTCATTTCCGTCTGTTGTGGTTCACGCTAGCCATAAAGAGATTTTCCTCGTAACAAAGAACTCATGGGTAAGATCACAAGGTGATTTCAGAAACACATGGCAATTTGTTTTTTATAAAAACACAGAGAACTCATGGGTAAGATCACTAGGCGATGTCACAAAACGCATGACAATTTTTTTTATTAAAAACACAAAGAACTCATGGGTAAGATCACAAGGTGATTTCAAAAAACGCATCACAATTGTTTTTTTATAAAAATGCAAAGAACTCATGGGTAATATCACAAGGTGATTTCACAAAATGAAGGACAATTTTTTTTATAAAAACACAGAGAACTCATGGGTAATATTACAATGTGCTTTTGCAAAATGCAAGGCAATTTTTTTTATAAAAACATAGAGAACTCATGGGTAAGATCACAAGGCAATTTCACAAAATGCATGGAATTTTGTTTTATAAAAACATAGAGAACTCTTGGGTACTATCCCAATGGTTCCATTAGATTCTAAAAGGAAAGGAATGATACGAATGGAATGTGATAACTGGCATATAAATTCCCCCCATTTCCAGCAACCATATTGGATTCATGATTAGATCCATTTTCTTAGATTGTAAATTTGATGTTTTGGGTATATTCAGAAATTCTAAAAAGCACAAGAGTATAATTTTAACTTTGCTTGAGATTATTAAATTTTAAAATTGTTGGATATGATCATTTTAGAGTACTAGGAATGCATATTAAACCCTGCCAACTCCATTTGAAGAAAACATAGCTTCTACTGTGGCATGAGAAATGACATTCACCTTTCTTCCTGTTGTGAGCCTGCATAAATCGATTGGATTTGGGGGGGGGGAGGAGAAAAACTTGGCATATATTTTGTATTTATTTCTTTGAGAAGACAATTACCATGCAATCATTAGGAATCCACTTATATATTTTACGAAAACATCAAGATTTTGTCTATTCAATCATAAAATTTTTAACATGTTACGCAATGGAAAAACCTTGATTATACAATCTCTCTTTCATATCTGACAAGCCCTCAAGGAACTGGTCTATACAATTCAAAGATTCTACATAGTCTACAACAATAATAACAACTAGATTAAATAAAATCAATGCAATTACAGAATCCATAAAATACCATAACCGACGACGAAGATGGCCTGGAGATGATCTTCGACAATTGGCGTTCCTTCTGATCTGACGCTTTCTAATCATTGAGACTTCATTGATACCTCCTAGCCAATGCTAGGGG
Source organism: Picea engelmannii (assembly GCA_009831015.1). Classification (NCBI taxonomy): domain Eukaryota; kingdom Viridiplantae; phylum Streptophyta; class Pinopsida; order Pinales; family Pinaceae; genus Picea; species Picea engelmannii. The sequence goes on from ML796438.1 coordinate 20,618, forward strand.
CACTCTTCTTCCCCCTCATCCCCTCGAGATGCAAAGGAGCTAGGAACACAACCATAATATACATTATCTCTGATATTTCCTCACAAGGTAGAGCCACCACTCTCTCTCAAGCTGGGTATCCCAACTCTCACAAATAAAACTGGTCAAAATTTCTGTAGCATAAATTTTCCCATAACTAGTGTGTTCAATTTCTCATCTCAGCCATTTGTTTTATATAATTTTCCCATAAATCATCCCCACTTGCACAATCAATTTTCTTTTTAATTTATATAATTTAGAATTATTTCCCCCTTACACTTGTCACCACTTCCCCAATTTTCACAAGTAAAACCACATTTTATTTTAATAAAATTTAATTTTCATCACCCTTCCTTAAAGAGATCCTCGAATCACTCCTATCTTTCTCTTTATTCCCTTTATTTCCAATTAATGGCTGACGCCTTACTAACTCCAAGTTGAGTAAAATATGATTCTTCTTTAGTTAGACTAGTTTTAACTAGACACTAGATTCCTTTCTATGCATACACTTTCTCTCTTCTATATTTCTTTCTTATTTTAAAAACTCCCTTTTAATAATTTCTTACACCTATGTGACTTAAATAAAATCATTAGGATTATTTCAATTTACTTAATTCTTGAAATTATTTACCTCATTCCCCTTTTTCTTTAGTTATTAATTTCAGTTTAGCCTCTTTACAAAACTTATTCTTAGGTTTAATTAAATTTTATTTTCAAAGGATTAGACTCTTATAGGGATTTATAATTAATAATTTGAATCCTTAATTAATTAATTAATTAATTGATCCAACAATGCTCAAGATTTTACAAGTTTAATTATTTGCTCAGGGTTTTCTAGGCCAACTAGAGTCATTGACTCAATGTTTTTTTATTTATGTGACATGCCCTTCAAGACACACTCCGTGCTCCAAGGGTGCCACTCTCCTTTGATTGGTTTTGGTAGTTGTCCAACTCCTTAAGTCAAGACTCCATTCATACAACCTTGTGAGAGACTAAGGGCTTCTAAGGGATAAGGACCCTACCTCATTGTGCACCCCTTATAAATCTTCATGAGAGACTATCTCAGTTTTCCCTCACAACATCATGGACCTCTCAAACTAGGTAATATTTAACCTACAATTTAAGCCATGGTGGGAGTGCTAGTAGGCTATGAGAGGGACTCTACCACACCTCTCCCTCAATATCTAGTTTATTTTCATGGCCCCTTTACTCCTTATGTGATTCATATTAGTAAGAAATTGTCAGCTTGCATTCATCAACGAAACACTGTCAATGATCCATACCAAAATCATACTATAATCGATCATATTTCACATATGCATAAATGAAATACTCAAACCAATAAAATCCACTCCCTGACTCAATCCATAGTCCAAGGAGTTCCATTGATGCCCTCGGCATCCACAATACGTCAAGTGTCATGCACACTCAGGGAAACTCGTCAATAACATTTGTCAATACGCATATAACAATTAACATAAAATCATAATCCATCAAAATCATCATAAAAATCCATAAGAAAAACAATAACCACGTACTATAACTGGATCACTTGCACACAATTTTCCTCAAAGAATAAGTCGATAACATGTGATTGTAAGAGCGGGATGTTACAGTTTTTCTTTCTGGTATTTAGAAGGGCCAATGGTAAAAGGGTTTGTTGGTAATGCTATAGCTAGAACCTGGGACAACCCATGTAATCCAACAAGCTCAACCATCATAGATAATATCTAGAACAGTCAAAGACCAACCGATGACAAAATTGGTCTTGGGTACAATAAGAAAGAAGAAGGTGGAAAGTGGAACACCATTCACAAACATGAGAAATGATTATCCTCCTCAAAAGAAAAAATTGTAATCACAAACTAAATACAAACCATGAACTTTGTTAAAGGAGGAAGCTATAAAAGAAAAAAACAAGAAACATATCAAAAGGAAGAATTTTCATGTCACAACAGACTTGAGTATGGAAACACCTTCAATGGTTATTGATTTTCTTGTAAAAACTTTGGACATAAGGCATTGGAATGAAAGAGTCCTCAAAAGAAAAACTCAGGAAGGTCCAATAACTTAATGAGATGTTAGAGATGCAATTGTGTTGGAAGCACAACAAAGTTTTTTCAAACAATGAGATGCTACAACTGTGATAAGTTTGGGCACAAATCCCAAGACTATAAGAAATCAAGAAGACAACGCATGAAAAATAATCCATACAAGTTAGGAAGAAAATATAATGAATTTTGGAAGAAAAGAAAAGAGGATAAATCTCAAAGGACAAACGTAGAAATGAAAATTTCATCAAACAAAGTGCCTTATGGAAATATATGGAGAATAAAATCTAAAGAAGAAAGCAAGAAAGATGATGAATATCTTGTACCTAAAAATGAAGAAATTGATAACAATAAAGTGATGGATTAAACTCCTAATAAGGAATTTGAAATTCAAAGCTTTGCATATGAAGATGAACAAGCTCAACGAAGAAAAATTTCTAAAGAAGAAGATGAAGAAGATTATGGTGCACAAAACAATGGTGATGATGATGAACTCTCAAAAGAAAATCAGTCTATAGAATAGTGTGATGAATAAAACAAATAATATCTAAGAAATCAACAAAAGGAGTTCAAAATATATAAAGACGGAGTATGAATAGAAAAAAGTTATTAATGATATTAAAGAACAATAATGATCTCTTGGAACCAAAGAACTAAAGAATATCAATAAGAAGAAGAAATAAATCAAGAATATCAGTAAGCTTCACACCCTTTTCCATTGTGACAAAGAAGAAGACAGTAAAACCCCATTTGAACACAAAAATCCCAAGAGATTGAGATAATAGATGGCACATTCACGGGGTGAGAAAATGTGTAATTTTTTTCTTTCCTTTTTCATTGATGTCAAAAGAGGAGATATAAACAATTAAAACAAAGACCAAAATAACTGGGACAAATACAAGGGAGTATCACCTTAGGGGGATCATTATCTCAGGGATAAGAGAAATATTCCCTTTGTCATTGTTTTTAAAGGGGGAGAGATAAGGATTAAAACAAACTCAACTCAAAGGACTCAAAATACGTAATACATTTCACAACGGAAGTAATATTGTTTTATGAAGGTTTCCGTCAATAACAAAGGGGGAGATTGTTGGCAATTTTGTTTTCATTGATGTCAACCTTTATAAATAGGTGAAGTGTCATTGATTGATTGGTTTGAGAAGCATTGACAATATTGGACATATTTTTATGAAGGTGACTTGAATGTCAAGCATTGTCAATATTGGACATAATGTTATGAAGGTGGCTTGAATGTCAAGCATTGCCAATATTGGACATAAAGTTATGAAGGTGACTTAAATGTTAAGGATTGCCAATATTGGACATAATGTTATGAAGGTGACTTGAATATCAATAGAAAGATAATATTGACTAATATATTGTATGATCTTGATATGCTCATCCTATATTATATAAGGTTGAGATTGTGTCATTAATATCCATGCAAAAAATAAGAAGTAGTGAAGAAATTGTCCAGATAAAAAGGGTAAATGGATAATCCAATATGGATCCATATAAATAAAAAATAAAAAGTTAATAAGACATGGTTTAGTAAAAGTGATTTAGAAAATATCAATTGAAGCAGAGTCCAGAGATGAGACAGAATGTCAATGGTGGATGTTTAGCGAGAAACCATTGACACCATCAAAATACAAGTCGATTCGATTCAAACAACAATAAGGTTGACTATCTAGAAGTCAATCGACTACAAGATGAGTCGAAGACAAGTTGACCAACTGCAAGCCTACATATTGACAAAAGTTGGAGAAGACAAGTCGATCGATTTCAAGATGAGTCAAAGAAAAGTCGACCAACTGAAGGTCAAAGTCGAAGGAAAATTGAGTCAGGAAATAAAAGTCGACCAAAGCAAGTCAAGACGACCAAATTCAAATTTCTCAAGTCGGTTTTATTCCAAGTCGAGTCGGTCCAACAAAGAAGTAACCTAAAGGTCTAAGTTGAAGAAAAATTAAATATAAATTGGGTCGAGGTTGAAGCAAGATGGGTCAACTAGAGTTGAATTACTCAAGTCGAAATTTCTCCTAGTTTAGTCGAACAAAAATATGTTTGTCGGTCAAATGAGGAAGAAAATACAAAAAAGGGTGAGACCAAGTCAAATATTTAGTGACTAGTAGCTAAGAGGGAACCGATTTTAAGATAACCATCAAGTAAAATGTTTACAAGTTGAGTTTAAATAATCACCAACAAAGGATATATGTGGAGGTTGATTTAGACATTCACAAAAAGGGAATATGTATTGAATTTGAACTGGCATTCGACGACGAAAGGAAAATATGGTCAATTTTCCTTCAAAGAACCATCTATAATGGCCACCGTGCACACTTTCTGGGGAAATTTGTCTCATGTCAGCTAATTGGTCATGTTATACAAAAAATCCATTTCCGAGAATTTTAAATTTCTTTTCCATATCTCCAAAATCTTCATACGAAAATCACTGTCTAAATTGATATACAAAAAATAATTAATAAAAGTAACCATTTGTGTTAATTAAATGAAGGGGTGTAATGTTTCATTCCAAAAGGACACATTATTTAAAAGTGGAACCCTTTGGAGGATTATATAAGTAAGGGAATTTGAAGAGAAGAATATATATATATATATATATATATATATATATATATATATATATATATATAATGGATTTAATGAAAGTTCATACTATCAGGTTGGGGTATGTTTACAAGCCGAGTCTTGTCATGAGGAATGTATTCCTCACATATCAGTTGGATCTGAGATCAACAAGTCAGGTCTTGTTATGAGGGTTGGATTCCTCATTTCTCAGTTGGATCTAAGAAATATAAGTTGGGTCTTGGATCATAAAGTTGTATCTCTCATATTCAGTTGAATTTGAATATATTAAATGATTGATTTTGTTTGTATTCATTCAAGTTAAATAAATAAAAGAATGATATTTTATATACTTCATACATTTTGTGTTATACATGTTTATGAATAATTAATTGAATTGCATATATCTTATTCAATTAATTTAGTTAATCTATGAAAGTGTGAATAGTAGCCAACCCCCCCCCTTAGTGTTAGTGCATGTTTCAACATAGTTCAATCTATTATGAATCTCAAAACCAACAAAATTAACCTTCTAAAGGAAGACCACATCCAGTCAGAGAAATTGCAATACACCATGCACAAACATATTTCAACTATGAAGCATCATCATATAAACATTCCAGGATAGTAAAGTGATATTAATTCTAGCGGGAGATGAAAGACTAAAAAATTAAACCATTTTTCCATTTGAAGTACATCCAAACTAGATGAACAAACCATCACATCCTTGTAATAGTTTGTTTGTTGTTGGGGGGTATTTTACCCAACAAGATGATCCATAGTATTCTCAATTGCTTGTCGACATTTCAAATCCACAACAGGATCCATCTTCATGACATAAAAGCCTGAAGAAAATTACAAGAGAGGAACCCTAATAAATAATAAAGTGGAGTGGAGGAGACCTAAAGTCGGCTATGTGAAACCCTATGTTTTAAAGAAATTTTAATGATAAGCATTTAACAAATTTTTTGTTTATTAATATATTAAGTGGTTTTGATTTAATTTGATAATCCTATTAATATTATTATTATTATTAATGTTTATGCTAGTTTTAGGTTAAAATAGGGTTAACTTTAATAATGGTGATATTAATATTATTATTAATGTATTATGCTAGTTTTAGTTTTCAATTAGTGGTAACAAATTCTATAGGAGATTAAGGTAAGAATTCTTAAAAAATTTAATGAGTATGTTGGTATTAATTAGGTTAGTTTTAGTTATTAAGTTAGATTAATTTTAATTTTAATATTCTAGGGGAGAAGATAGAATTTCAGTCTATGTCAGCTTATGTGAAACGTAAATGTCTATTATGTGAAACCCTAGGATTTAATAAATTTTTAATAATAATTAGGTTAGTTTTAGTTATTAAGTTAGATTAATTTTTAATTTTAATAGTCTAGGGAAAAAATAGGTTAGAACCCAGTAGTGGTGCAAGTTCTTGAGTCCTGGGGATCAAGTTAATACTATATTCTTTCCAGAATGAGAGGGATCCAACTATCACTAATCTCCAGAACATTGTCTTTGTTTAGGTTGTCAAGATTCTTGATTATTTCGATTGCTTCCCTAATTCATCGTTTAAGGAGGTGGTCTTCTTTTGCTAAGATTTTGGTGTCTTCTAGGCATATATGATGCTTTGTTTCGAGGGAGTGTTAAGCTAATGTTGAGGTGTGAGTTCATTTATTCTTAATGTCAACACCATGCTCTTTAATCCTGGTGTGAAAAGAGAGGCATGTTTCTCCAATGTAGCATTTGCCACACGAAAATTCTATTCTGTATACTCTGCAATTATGTTGGTCAAGCTTGTCTTTCACTGATCTCATTTACTGTTTGATGGTATCAAGTGGTCTGAATGAGGTATTAATCTCTTTCTTTTTTAGTATTTTTAAAATTTTATCAACAACTCCTTGGATGTAAGGGAGGTAGGTAGTGGGGCTTGGGGTTTGGTTGTTTTTCTATTGAGGTCTGTTATTTTCCTTTTCTAGGGTTTTCCTTATTTCATTCTCAATCTCTTTTTTTTTTGTAACCTATGCTATTGAATACTTTGTAAAGGTGATTTTTCTCCTGTTCTAGGTGTTCTTTATCTGAAGTGGGTTGTCAGGCCCATGGGATACTAAAGAGGCAGGTTGTCAGGCCTGTGAGCAATTTCTCTCTGGGTGAGAGAATTGTTGGGAATTAATTTCATGAGGGTGCTAAACTACAACTACAAGGATCTGAGACTTCCTGATCGGCCTGTTGCTAAAAACTTGGAAGGGAAGTGGGGTAGCCAAAGGACTGTTGAGAAGAGAAGGGGCACACTTCCTGGGGTGGGACAAGCATGTGGGGAATGAAGGGTTGAAGGTTGTTAGTTTGAGTTGGCACCTGTGACAGATTCTTTCCTAGTGTCTATGACCCATTAGACTGGATAGGAATCCCTTTACCCAGGTGGAGTTTAGTCCCATCTCGGGGGTGACCCACTGCTGAGAGTGATGAGCAGTGTGGTCTAAGGCTGGGAGGTTTGTGGAAGGTCTGCACGCAGTTGGTGATATTCTTTCCAAGATAAGTGTCAACTGTGTGATAAATTTACATGTTGAATTATTATTTACATGTTTATTTTTATGGGTTTATCCTATTTGTGTTTATAACTATGTTTATATTTATGGGTATTACCTGCATATGTTGCATGAATATGTTTACTGACATTTTCATATGAATCTATGTATTTACAATATGTATTTGTTTGTTTACATTCTATATATAAATTTCCGCAAGAGTTCTATGTGTATATGTTTTAATTGCATGCAGTTCGAAAAATTTATGTGGCATAGCTTAGTTGGATACTAGGCATGTTACAATATATTGAGTAGAGAATGAAAGTGTTTTCTGGAGTAGCATGGCCTGGTATGGGTGGTTGGGGATGTTACAATATTTCTTTGAAATATTTACAAGTGCCCTCATATATGAGTACATGCCTAATGGGTATCTCGACGATTTTATATTCGTAGAAAAATAAAAGGGGAAAGTATTAAGGTGGGAACAATTGTATTCAATCACTTTGGGAACGACTCGAGAAATTTCATAATTACACTAAGAATGAGACAAGCACATCATACAATTCGACATCAAACCTCACACTATATTTTTGGACGTCGAGCTCAGATCAAAAGTTTCTAATTTGGGTCTTGTAAAAATTTGTAGGAAGGGAGATGACCATATCTCAATGACGATCGGGAGAGGGAAACCAAGATATGTTGCACCATAGTTGTGTTACAGTGATCTGGGTCCTGTTACATAGAAATCAAATGTTTATAGTTTCAAAATGCTTTTATTGGTGATCCAGATTATTTTCGGCACGAAATGCGAGCGAAGATATAATAAATAAATGCACAAAGATATCGAAGATATTCAATAAGATAACATAAATTTATCAGAGATGCAACCATAAACACAGATATACAGTAATACATGATTTCTATTAATGAAAGAAATGTATAGAGACTGTAAAAATACAGAGTGAAAGACTCGCAAGAATGGTAGCAACTTATCCCTGAGAAGAGATGTGACGACTACTCGCATTCGTGAGAAGATGATTACAATGAGGCTCTGAAGGCATTTTTATAATAAGTAGGAATGAAAAAAACCCTAGAGATCCAAAAACCTAACCCTAGGAGATGAAGCACCAAAAGTCATGTGGCCCCCATTTGGGTAAGTTAGTACATCAACTTCCCGAGGTCGTAACTTTTGCATACGATCTTTGTTTTAGGCGTATGATAGCTCATTGGAAAGGTATCATCAAGGAGATTAATTTTGGGGGATAAAATATGAGTTTGGATATCATTGAGAACCTAGATCTAAAAAAACATTCATTTGGGCCCTCAAAATGGCCCCGGAAGTTAAAAACTGCTAAAAATAGTAAATTGCCAAATTTGCCAGAAAACTATTTTGAGCTAGTCAGAAAAGGTGGGTGGCCACCGATATCCACCTGGATCAGTCTTCCCTCCTTAGGAATAAATGGTCTCCATTGCATTGAGTTCCTGGGGGAGAGGGAAAAACGTTTGGTAAATCAGCATCTTGGTGAGCTGCTTGCCTTGCTAGAGACGTCGCGCTACTCAGTTTGTGGAAGTTTGTCACGAACCTGTTGAGGCTAAGGTTGTTCAACAAGTTGAGATACATGAGAGAATGGTGTGTAGAAGGAATCTTTGTGCTTTGCTGCAACCTTGTCGACCTGATTCTGTTGGATAGAAGGTGCTTGGGGTGAGGCTGTAGTGGTTGTAGTGTCCTTCTGTTCCCCTTTTGAATAGATTGTGAAGAAGCTGAATTTTGCAGTATGAAATACTACCTTGCAAATCATTTTAGGTAGAACAGAGTTGGAACTGCCTCTGGTATTCTGTAGATATGACCCCCAAGAGAAACAATGACACTGCGGGGTCGAGACTCATAAACAACATGGTGCTTCCACATATATGGTTGGCAAAAGAGAACATCACAGACATCTAGTGGGGAAAAATCACATAATACCTCATCCTTGAAGGGCTAGATGCTGTATGAAAATCGACATTGATGGCTGACACGAAGATCTCATCCTTGGCCAAGCCACCTGATGTTGTATGGTTGCAGGTGTGGCATTGTCGACAATCCTAACTGTTTGATGACCTCTATTGAGATGAGGTTCTTCTGGCTTCTGCTATCAACAATAAAATGCAGCAAGGTCCCCTTCACCCACATATATGAATGAAAAACGTGCTCCCCCTCTTTAGGATCTGTTGGTTCTTCTAGTTGAATTGTTGCAGTCATGAAAATAGCAGTGGGGTTCGCGTCAATGATCTATCCTTTACCATTATTTTCAGAATCAGATTCAGAATGAGTGTTCAACTCTTTGTATTTGATCTCAGCCACCAATGAATTTTTTGAGCGACATTCATCGATGTTGTGCCAGGGGATTTTGTGGAGAACTCACACCATTTTCTGCTGTCCTTCTTTGTCTTCCCATGACCCTTATTTTCCTGTGTCTTGGAATGGTTTTCGGGGGACTGTTTGTTAGGGACGTCTTTGTCATACTTTGGTTGTTGCATATTTGTAGACCCGAACTCCCATTTATTCTGGTGCTTAAATTTATGCTCAATTTTAACAACATATCAATAAGTAGCACCGAGTGATGAGATGTCCATAAAATCCATTTCAGTTTGGATGTATCTGTGTAGAGCCCCGCGGTATTTCAGAACCAAATGTCGCTCAGAGTCTTGGATACCCATATTGGTGTGCAAGGTATGGAAGGTATTGGTGAACTACAGAACTACTTGGCCCCTCTCTTGTCACAGTGTGGTCCATCTCATGTACTGGTCCTCATAGTTGCCAACAGGGTAATACTGTTCCTTTACCGCATATATAAAAAAATCCCAAGTGGGATCGGCCCCATATATTACAAAATCCTCTGTGGAAATTTGCTCCCAGTAAGTTTCCCACCAATGTTTGACATGAGGGAGAGATTTAAGGAGTGCGAAGGTGATATTTTCTTTTTCGAAAAAATTGTGAACAGATAAATAACCTTCTAGCAAAGTTAACCATTTTTCTAGGGCTTTTGCATCTATCTGTCCTTCAAATACAGGAATATAAAAATTAACTTGTACCTTGAAAGGTGAGGTTCCTCCAAAGTGGATTCTTGATGAAGATGCACCTAATGCTATCGATAGGCATTGAAGGATGTGGGCAAAATTCTCCATCATTTCGTCCCTATATCGCGTGAGAGCTTGCTCAAGCAACAGATTGATAAGATCATCCGCTCCGTCATTTTTCTTTTCTTTCGCCATTGAGGGTTTCTTGGGTGTGTGAGAGATATTTTCTTCAAGAGAGACAATATCAAGACCCAACTTTCTATACTCGGAGCTCGTCAGGGACATGCACTGAAAAAAGATCAAGAGTATCCTGCTCTGATACCACTAATCCGAATTATTTTCGGCACAAAATGCGAGCAGAGATATAATAAAGAAATGCACAGAGATATCGCAGATATTCAATAATATAACATAAATGTATCAGAGATGCAACCATAAAGACAGATATACAGTAATACATGATTTCTATTAATGAAAGAAATGTATAGAGACTGTAAAAATACAGAGTGAAAGACTCGCTAGAATGGTGGTAGCTTATCTCTGAGAAGAGATGTGACGGCTACTTGCATTCGCAAGAAGATGATTACAATGAGACTCTGAAGGAATTTTTATAATAAGAAGGAATTCCAAAAACCATAGACATCCAAAAACCTAACCCTAGGAGATGAAGCACCAAAAGTCATGTGGGCCCCATTTGGGTAAGTTAGTACATCAACTTCCAGGGGTCGTAACTTTTGCATACGATCTTCGTTTTAGGTGTATGATAGCTCGTTGGAAAGGCATCATAGAGGAGATTCATTTTGGCGGATTTAATATGAATTTGGATATTATTGAGAACCTCGATCTCGAAAAACCTTCATTTGGGCCCTCAAAATGGCTCCGGAAGTTAAAAACTGCTAAAAATAGTAAATTGCCAAATTTGCTAGAAAACTGTTTTGAGCCAATCGGAAAAGGTGGGTGGCCAATGATATCCACATGGATCAATTGGAGATTGTTTTTGGAAGAAATAATATCGATTTGAAGGTGATTCGTTCAAGTCAGTTTTACTTTCTTGGGTGGGATTTCAAGTTTCTTGAGTCTGAGGAGTTGGGGATGAGATTGAGAGGGGGAGAAATGGAAGTAGAAGATGAGGAAAAGGCAAAGAGACTCACTAAAATTGGGGGAATACTCCAACCTATTTGTTAGTTTCCCACGACTTGGGTTTTTTGTCCAATCATTGTGTGTGATCCTTGACTTGAGGAGAAGGCCCACACACTTGGTCTTTGTTGTTCAAGAAAACCCTATATAGAGGGAAAAAACATGCGTTCATTTTTTTTTACTGCTCCAACGATGGGCATGAAACCTATTTTGATGGGGAAACCACACAATTGTATTTTTCATTGTCTCCATCTTTGAATGAAAACCCTAGCTCAAACATAGCTCGAACATAGACTATATTATTTGTGTGTTTGTTTGATCTAAATTTTTGGGGGTATATGTTCTAAATTTGGATGCAAAAACCATAAAGATATAAAGATAATAGATTTCCCATGTGTATCAAGGATATGGCCACCTCCGCATTAATTAATTGGGATAACATGTTTCCCATATGGGTCAAAGAGAGTCCCACCTTTCCATTATTGTTGGGTTTTATTTTCCACTACTTAGTTAGCTAGGTAGTTGGATATATTATACTAATAATAGAGACTCATTTAATGAGATCTTTTTGACTTTGTCCAATGGACCATTTTCTAATGCTATATAAAGGCCTAAAAAGCCTTCTCAGAATATCAAGTTACTCATTTTGGCTTCTCTCATATTTTCTATTGTTCATTGTGAGATTAATTAGCTCTCATTGATTTAATAGTAATTAGTTTTAGAGGCGAGGCTCCTCTTTGAGCCTCACCTCCAAGTACTTCATTTACATGTTTTTGTCTCTCAGAATTCAAGCCATCCATATATCATCCCCCGAGATCCGGATCAGTGCTATCAGAGTTAATTAATCTCATTTGGCTTCCTGGTTTGAGCGATATCATCAATTGAATCTTAGCATGTATTTGACCCAAGGAATCCATGCGTACCACCCTATTCAATGATATTTTTCTCCCTTATAAGGAAACTAAATAAGGAGTTCCACATATTTCTAGAAATATCTCTTCAATATCTCAAATGAGTATTTTATGGAATCTCATTTGGCTTCTTGGTTTGAGACATATCATCAATTGAATCTCAACATGTATTTGACCCAAGGAGGCCGTGCATACCACCATATTCAATGGTATTTTTCTCTCTTATTAGGAAACTAAAAAAGGAGTTCCACATATGTTTGGAAATATATATTGAATATATCAAATGGGTATTTCACAGAATCTCATTTTTTTCATGGTTTGAGAGATATCATCGATTGAATCTCAACATGTATTTGACTCAAAGAGGTCGCATGTACTACCATATTCAATGGTATTTTTCTCCTTGCTCAAAAAACTAAAGAAGGATTTCCACATATGTATGGAAATATATCTTCAATATCTCAAATGTTCATTTCGCGGAATTTCATTTCGTTGTCTAGTTTATGAGATATCTTTGTTTGAAGCACCACATGTCTGTAACCAATGTGGCCATGCACCCTTCAACTTTGGCTTGGTTTTTCTCACTCCATGGGCCACTTCAGAACAACTTCCATATACCGATGGAAATATATCTTTAGTAGCTCAAATGGATCTTCGACGGAATTGGATTTCATCACATGTAGAAGAAGTTATGAATAAATTTGTAGAAGGAGATTCAAAGCCTTCAAAGTCATGATTTTCCATTTTTATCAATGTAAAGAGTTATGGTTCAACCACACAAAACCATTCCCTTCATTGGGAATTACAACATTGTACTCATGGGTCTCTTTTTAGCATGGGTGAAATTATGGGGACCATCATTTTCTAAGGGGGGAGGAATGATCCCAATTTAAGGGGGTATATGGTCTAAATTCGGATGCAAAAGTCATAAAGATATAAAGCTAATAGATTTCCCATGTGGATCAAGGATATTCCCACCTCCTCATTAATTAATTGGGATAACAGGTTTCCCATATGGGTCAAAGATATTCCCGCCTTTCCATTATTGTATCGGGTTATATTTTCCACTACTTAGTTAGCTAGGTAGTTAGATCTATTATACTAATAATAGAGACTCATTTAATGAGATCTTTTTGACTTTGTCCAATGGACCATTTTGTAATTCTATATAAAGGCCTATCAACTTCTCATAATATTAATTTACTAATTTTGGATTCTCTCATATTTTCTATTGTTCGTTGTGAGATTAATTAGCTCTGAGTGATTTACTAGCAATTAGTTTTAGAGGTGAGGATCCTCTTTGAGCCTCACCTCCTGAGTACTTCATTTACATGTTTGTTTCCATTCTTATTTTCATGCAATATTGACACATCTAAGCTTCTCCTCTCTCAACATTCAATCCATCCATATATCATCCCCCTAGATCTGGATCACTGTTGGAGATAATACCTATGAACATATCGACGCCATGTGCAATGACTAGACATTCTCATTCTCATACCAAGGATATTTAGGGAAATATTCATTGAGATAATACTGAGATAGTTATTCTAGAACTATGAACAAAATATTGTAGACCACAACATGGGAAAAGCAAGTAGAGATAAGTTGGAATATTTATGAGCCAACAATTACAAGCTCCAAGAAGAGAATGAGATCTTGAAGGCATAGGTTAATATGTTTAACTAGAGGATGGAAGAGATGGAGAAGCACATGGATACATCTTCCCAATTGTTTCCACTTCTCAAGAAGAAATTTAAAGAAGGCCAAGAATCCCTCATATCAGTTAGAACATATTGGGACAAGCATAGAGCGCAACTTGTGTACCTTGGTGATAAGGTCATCCAGATGGACAAATGACAAGAGGATATGTTCATGCAAATGATGAAGTAACTGCAACAAGAGTTTGTAGAGAAGGAGAAGGCCTTGGCAAGGATTCAAGCAACTATTAAAGAGAATAGATAAAACCTTCCATTTACACTGTAGATTCTAGCAACATGACTGAGGCTACCTTGGTGAGCTCACCTTACATAGACATCTCTCAAGAGAATCTTGATGAATTTGAGAAGCATACCAAAGGTATTGGCTCTAAAATACTAAAAAAAATAGGATATGATGGGCAAGGGATAGGAAATATGAGAGAAGGTATATTGAGCCCCATATTCGTCACCCCTTGGTCCAAGCATGATGTCCTAGGATTTGATGGAAGAAGTGAAAATTCCATCACCATGAAAACCATTTTTGTGAAGGAAAAAGACATGAAAAATCTGGCTTGCTCATTAGGAAAAGGATAAAAAACAATGAGTGTAGGTTTCAACTCACCACCACCTCAACCTTGTGGTATATTTAAGTACATAAATGATGAGGAGAGTTTGAAGACTCAACCCACAACCACACTAAGAGAAAGCAACAAACCAATCAATGAGAGAAAGAAGAAAAAGAAGACCAGGGGTCTAAGTCAGAAAGGAAATTTCGTGTGTGTCATTGCTATAAAAAGAGAGGCCATACCATAGAATTTTGTTGGTATGTAGATACATGCTCACATTGTAGAAAGAAAGGCCATTGTGAGGAAACCTAGTGAAAGAAGCAAGACATGTTCCAAAGGCCTAATTGTTTCCATAATTTGAATGGTAAGAAGGCTTCTCCAATCCAAAAACATACATAGAGGCACATAGAGAGGAGGAGTATGACAAGAAATCCTTGTAGCAGCCATGTGAATTTTTTCCACCACTGTAAGTTGAGTGGACATTGAAAGTGAAGTGTCGGTGAATCCACCTAGAGATTCACCCCATAAACCACATAGCTAGGAAAAGGGTGTAGAAAGTGAATAATGAAGAAGATGGAGAGCTACCTACATCTCTTCTCCAAGTGACAAAAGTTGTACAAGGAGAGATAACAATACAAGAGAACAAAAAATAGATAAGAAGGATAATAGCTTGATGCTGAGAGAAACCAAAACCTAATTCTTGTTTCCAGTATTGCATCCGAAGAACCCCATCGTGTATTTGTGCCAAATATTGGTGAAAAAAGGTCAATGAACATAGAGGATTTGTTGAGGGATCCATGATGTTCCTTTCAAGCATGTGTAGGCACCACAGAGTTGTTTCCTTACTAGAAAGCAACCGATATTAGCTAAATATGGAGGCCACACTCCCTTTCATAGGACTAAAATGTGATGGAAATGAGCTGGGATCAGACTGAACATGGAGACCAACATTTGACTTGGCTTCATTACTTACAATATATAGTGTCTCCAAGGTAGAGAGGGAGATGGGAATGAGTGTTGGGTCTAGAGTTCAAATTCAAAGATTTCTCAAAGCTAAGACTAAATGAGAAGATTATTGTACTGCGGGAACAAGCAAGCTAGTACTAGATCCAAAGTCATCACTGAGGACTAGAGCCAAGAGCCAAATCTAAAGCTAGAGTTATAGTTGTAGCCAAGAGCCAACTTTAGAGCCATGTTTCAAAGAAGCAGGAAACATGGATCCAAATTGGTTTCCTAGAGTTTTTGGAGATAAAAAAGTCTTCTCAATGGGGAGGTTGTTAGAAAAAAAGGACCGCAGAGCAATAAAATAAAACAAATGCGGAAACAAAAAACAGAAGATACACAATACAAGAGAGACACAAATTTACGTGGTTCACCCAGTGTGGGCTACGTCCACCAGAGAAATTACCAGGTCCTTCCTTTATTATTATCCAACAAATGAAGGGATACAACCTACAAAAAACCCGTTGTAACTTCCTCTTCTTTCTCTCACAGTCTCCTATCTCAGAATACAATATTCACCATCAACCATAGCCGCAATACATTTCCCTCATAAAAGAGGGTTTCTTTCTAGGGAAAAAAACCCTAACATAATCTCTATCGTTAGATCTGCGACCTTATAATGAATGGTCCATATTTATAATGAAATTACAATATACATTTACAAGGCAATTTTTCCTTCCGGGGCTCGCTTGCTCCCAAACCCCCCAGTCAGGGGGATAGCCTCCCTGGACCCCGCAAAGGGGGTACCCCCCCCTACACTCCCCTGTGTGGAAGAGTGTACATACTTCTGGGGTGTAAATACTTCATGGGGTATAAACACGACTGAAAGTAAAATACCATTGAATTAGGAAGATAATCAGGCTCCACAACCAACAATCTCCCACTTGGAGACTGATATCAACAACTCCATTGATGTTGTATATCCTAGACTTTGAACCTTCTTGAACCTGGAAAATTTCTCATCTTCATATTCATTATTGAAGACCAACTAAAACTGAGCAGGAACTCAATTTCTCCTTGGTTAATCCCTTTGTTAACATGTCTGCAGGATTCTAGCTAGTGTGTATCTTTTCCAACTTCAAATGTCCATCTTCCAAGGAAGATCGTATGAAGTGGTACCTCAACTGTATATGCTTAGTCTTCGAATGGAAGGCTGATTTATTTGCAAGATGAATGACACTCTCACTGTCACAGTACAACCTGCTATTCTCTTGCTTCTTTCCCAATTCCTCCATAAACCTCTGTAACCAAATCATCTCTTTACTAGCCTCTGTAGCAACAACATACTCCACCTCTGTTGTTGAAAGTGCAACAAACTTTTGCAGTTTCGAAATCCAACTTACCGTTGTTCCACCTATAGTAAAAACATACCCTGTGGTGCTCCTCCTGCTGTCTTTATCACCTGCCATATTTGAATCAACATATCCCTGTAGAAAAGTGTCTGAACCTCCAAAACATAATGCATGAGTAGTATTACCTCTCAAATACCTAAGAATCCACTTTACTGCCTCCCAATGTTCTTTACCTGGATTGTTCATATACCTGCTCACAACTCCCACTGCATGTGCAATATCTGGTCTTGTGAAAACCATTTCATACATCAAGCTGCCATCTGTTGATGAATAAGGGACCCTGGACATGTATTCTATCTCCTCTTGTGTCTTGGGACACATTTCCTTAGTTAATTTGAAATGGCTGGCCAAAGGTCTACTAACTGGTTTTTCATTCTGCATTCTAAACCTCTCCAAAACCTTCTCTATGTACTCACCCTGAGACAATGTCAATTTTCAATTTTTCCCGTCTCTTGTTATTCTCATGCCAAGGATTTTCTTTGAAGCACCCAAATCCTTCATCACAAATGAATTGGATAATTTATTCTTGAGCACATTTATATCCTGCATATTAGACCTTGCAACAAGCATGTCATCTACATACAATAGCAAGATAATAAAGCTTCCATTTTCTATCTTTTTAAAATAAACACAGTGATCGGAATGACATCTACTATAACCCTGTTCTGTCATAAACCTGTATCTGGAACATGTCTTACCTCTTTCAACAACCATTGGTTTCCATTGCGTTGCTTTATTTTTACCTTTCCCATTCCAACAATTTTTCATGGTGCATCATCACCCAAACGAACCTGTCCAAAATCACCTTGAACATAATCTAGAAAATGTTTCCTATGGGGTGTGGCATGAAATGAAGCCCCTAAATATACTACCCAAGACTTAGAAATATTATCTACAGAAAGAATCAAAGCATCTTGTAACACATCACCTGTTACCTTTGCTTCCTGATTTCTCTCTTGCTGTCCATCTCTTTGTTTCTTTGGAGCTTTGCAGTCTTTCTTCAGATGTCCTTTCTTCCCACAATTCCAACACTCTATCTTTCCAAGTCTGGATTTGGATCTACCCTTCCTAGAATTCCCACGGTTCTTGAAACCCTTTCCTCTATCCTTTTGTCTTCCCCTATTCTCCATGTTCAACACATTTCCTGATGTCTCACCTGTGCTTTTCCATCGCATTTCCTCACTAAGGATAACACCAAAAACATCATCAATTTTTAAAGTATTTGAACCAGAGACAGAGTTACTTACAACCATGACCAAGCCATTCCAGATTTCTGTCAATGAGCACAAGATTAGAAGATCCCTGACCTCATCATCAAAGTCCACTTTTACAGAACTTAGTTGATTAGTAACCGTATTAAAATCATTTGAAAGATCTGCAACAGACCCACCTTTCGACATATTCATATTAAATAATCTCTTCATTAGAAATACCTTATTGGACGCCGAGGGTTTTCATATAATTTGGCCAATGCGTCCATCAAACCCTTCGTTGTCTTTTCTTTGGAAATATTGAAAGCCACCGACGCTGCCAAGCTCAACCATATCATTCCTAGATACTTTCTATCAAGAATCTCCCATTCTTCGTCCTTCATGGCTGTTGGCTTCTTTGCTACTCCACCCAATGGTAGGAATAGATCCTTCTGATATAAATAATATTCCATTTGCATCTTCCATAACTAGTAGTTTTGGCCATTAAATTTCTTGACCCTAAACTTTCCATCTTCTAACATTGCTCCCACTCGAACCAGGAACCCTCTTTTCCTGTGAGTTACCTTTTTCTTTGATACCAGTTGTCAGAAAAACAGGACCACGGAGCAATAAAATAAAACAAATGTGGAAACAAAACATAGAAGATACACAATACAAGACAGACACAGATTTACGTGGTTCACCCGATGTGGGCTACGTCCACCAGAGAAATTGCCAGGTCCTTCCTTTATTATTATCCAGCAAATGAAGGGATACAACCTACAACAAACCCACTGTAACTTCCTCTTCTTTCTCTCACAGTATCCTATCTCAGAATACAATATTCACCATCAACCATAGCCGCAATACATTTCCCTCATGAAAGAGGGTTTCCTTCTAGGGAAAAAATCCCTAACATAATCTCTATCGTTAGATCTGTGACCTTATAATGAACAGTCCAGATTTACAATGAAATTACAATATACATTTAAAAGGCAATTTTTCCTTCGAGGGCTTTGCCCCTGAACCCCTACTGGGGGGCCACTTGCCCCCAGACCCCCGGGACCCCATAGAGGGGGTATCCCCCCTGCACTCCCCCGCTTGGAAGAGTGTACATACTTATGGGGTGTAAATACTTCATGGGGTATAAACAGGAATGAAAGTAAAAGACCTCTGAATCAGGAAGATAATCGGGCTCCACAACCAACATAGGTGTGATTCAAAATGGATTTGGACTAAAGAGTGGATAATAATAAGTACGCACAACACATATTAATGATGAGAATATATTATGTAATCCATGTAAAACAATGTAAAACAATGCAATTTTACGTGGAATAAGACAAATAAGGAGGTAAGAGAAAATTTAAAGAAAAATAATTAAAATTAACAAGGAAATGGATATGAGAGAAGGTTAAGGAATAGGAAGTGAAGAGCCATGGTTGTTGGCCTTCCCTTACCCCCTATATCTCCTTATTTACTCACTCTTTCTCATTTCCAAAATGGATTTTGGCCAAGTAGGAGGAGAGCATTGTAAAAAAATGACAAACTTGTAGAAAGAAGAATATTGAGCACTATTCAACTGGTTTTCCCAATTGGGTTCTAGGGTAAAAATTATGCATTAATGTGATTCTTTTGCCTCTTTGTGATAAGTATCTAGTTTAAATTACCCTATGTAGTCTATTAAAAATGATTGGTTATCTGTGATGGCTTCTCTGTAACATGTTTGTTGCATAACCTTTTATTTTATTGTGAGAAGGGTTTTCCTCAAAGGAAAAATGGATTAATGGTACTCACTCATCTCAAAATCTATTTAATCCCCATCGTACAATGCATTGGGTGAGGAAAATCGAGGGTCACCCTTAGAGAGTTGTTGGAAAAACTTTCTAAACTAATTTTCTCTCTCTTTGGGAGGCGAACTTGGTTGTTTTGTTGTTGTATTGAAGTGCACACATCGTTTTCCTCTCTGGTTGAGAACACATCACCCTGGGCATATAATTTATTTGTTGGGTGATTAAATTGTGTGTTCAGTTGTTTCCTCTAATGTTTGGGCATATCTAACTCTGTTGAGCCATTCTTTGTTTGTGGGCATTCCCCAACCTATCTGTTATTCTCCCATGACTTGGGTTTGTTGTCCAGATGTTGTGTGTGATCCCTGTCTTGAGGAGAAGTCCCATGTAGTTTCTCTCTATTTTTCAAGAAAACCCTATCTAGAGGAAAAACCCACGCATTTGTTTTTTTTGCTTCTCCAACATTGGGTGTGAACCCTAGTTCGAGGGGGAAACCACATGATTGTATTTTTCATTGTCTCCATATTTGAGTGAAAACCCTAGCTTGAGAATAGACTATACTAAGTGTGTCTCTGTTGGAGATAACAGCTCTGAACATAGCTATGCCATGTGTAATGACCGCCTATTCTCATGCTCTCAACCTCATACTAGGGTGCTTCGAGGAAATATTCATTGATTCAGTTATGCTACGCTTGTACCTCTTCTCTACTTAACCAGATGTTTAACATTGTTTGGGAATCCTCCAATAGAATTGAACATATTCTCTTTTTCCCATAAGTACCACAACTATTTTGGAATTTGAACCCTATACTAGTCATGTGATATTGATTCTCATTAGGGAATCTAAGAGGTGGACTGACAACTAGTGTAGAGAACAAATTGAAGGTGTATGGACAAGAATACTTCAATATGTCATCTCCAAGTGCATTAATGATCCTATCTTCCAAATATCAATAGTCACATGAGAAGCTCAATTACAAGGTGTTGGTTTTCCCATTGAGCCTTGCTTCAAGTATATTTCAAAACTCAAGCCTCCATTCCCCTAGTTTCGTTGAAGCCTTGAAATCTACAAAATATTTGAAGTGTATTCTTTATCTAGGACAACAAGTAGCTTGAGCACAAAAGCTATACCTCAAGCCTTTTTTGCATATTAGACCCAAGATGAATTTGGTTATTATATTGTATTTTGGTTGTTGGTTGCAAGTTACAAATAGGAGAAAGATTAGTAGCCAAGAGAAGAGAGGGATCTACACAAGGTAGAAGAAGATGAAGGCCCATTGGCCTCCCTAAGAACAAAGAACTATATACACAACTTAGGGATATAACTGAGTTAGAGACAAGAAATCAAATTCCACACATGTATCTGTGTTGGTGAAGCGAGTGGTCTATAAGCCCCTTGATTATGGATCAATTGATAATTTCAATTCCCAATGCCCCTACTATTTCATAATTGCAATTAACAATGTAATAATCATAAATCCCAAATTCCTTAGTATATCATAATTACATATCTTGATGCTCTAAAACTTCACACTTACACTTCCCAATGTAATAAAATTATACAATATTGAAAATATTTCACATGGGTTATTCTTCTTAATAACTTGGAATTAAAATGGTATAATTTATTTGTAAATAATTGTTTTGGTGTTTTTCTTTTTATTTCATAGATAAAATATACAATGAAATGCATCACAAATTTATTTTAACAATTCAATTCTAAATTGATGTAGGAGCATCGCTCCACCTCAGCAACTCATTAGTGGATAGTGCATCTGCGCACTTGGAGGAATGGGTTCCAAGGGAAGAGAGGTGCAAACCCTCTCATTTTGAACCCAAATTTAAAATTTTTAATGCAAATTTAATGAAATTAAATATTGTAAGGCTCAAGGAAATCCGAGCCCATGTTCTTGAGTAGGCCATGTGTAATGTCACCTTTAATGGCTAACAGGTAGATAGATGTAGGTATGATTCAGACTAGTTGTCAATTAAATGAAATTGATTGTAAATTAATACGAGTAGGTAGCTGGAGGGAAGGCTTGAGGAGCCCCTCTTTTGTAAAAGATCTTAGTATCAAATTTTGATTAGTGAGTTGTTGAGTGAGTTGAAGAGCTCAAGAGAGGAGAGGAGAGGAACTGAGACTCCGTTGTAGTACGGTTTTGTAAACATTGTACAAAGCATTCATATCTTAATGCAAAGAGAAATTTTTCCTGCCTATAAGGTTTTTGTGTAGGTTTATCTGTTTTCTAAATGTCTTTGAATTTTTTCTATGTGTGCTTATGAATGACATGGATGCATGTTATATTCCCTTTGTAGTAATTAGATGGTTTTATCTATCTGTAGATTCTAAGTAGTTATGGGATCTTAGGCTTGTGCAAGGAGTGCACACTAGGGTTAGTGAAAACCCATGTGAAGCCAACACAAGGAGTGTGTTTCAAAATGTGTCTCGAGTTTAGAGAAGAGAATGCCAGTTGGGAACACCAGGACTGTTCCAAATCTCAGAAGGAATAATATGGAAGAAGGCACACTAGAGTTACTGAACACTCTGTGGAGGCTTTGTAATGATTTCATCAAGAAGGCACAAGGAGTGCGCAAGAATCTATTTTGAGTTTCTGTGAGAAGGTTGACAAGAGGGCACACCATAGGGTAAGTGCAAGGAGTGCACAATCACTCAATGGAGAGAGAAGTTTGAAGAATACCCATGCAAAGTGTGTGTTAGGCCAACATTTGGTTGAAGTATTGAAGAAATATCAGGGAGGACAAACACAAGGAGAGCGTAGGGAGATTTTCAAAAAAATATCTAAGTCCAAAATCTTCCAGTTTCTAGAGAAGCGCAAGAAGTACGCCTGAGGCCAAATATTTCAAGTTTCAGAGCTCAGGAGGTAGGGTGTGAGTGCCAAGAGGGCACGAGAAACCATTTGAATGGCTCAAGGGTCGAGAACCTTTAAATTTTAAAGAGTTTTAAAAATCAGGAGCTGTAGCGTGAGTAGAGTCCAAGGAGATATCCATGTAGGAGAAGAATCGAAGGTTAATCCTTCATCGGAAGGAAAGCATAGCCAATATGTAAGAGGGAGCTATAGCGACTGTCATATCGAGGTAAGTTGCATGGGGTTTAACCCTATAGGTCCTTTACACTTTGTAAGTCTGGAGGTTTTTCATACTCAAGTGCAGAGGAGACAAGTCTCCTGAAGTCCCAAAGTCTAAAGTGAATCAAGACCATCCATCATTAAGGACACATGTCAACAAATCATGGTACAGAGGTTTGTCACTTCATAGGAAATGAGGAGTGGATGCTAAGGATTGAATGTTTTTCAAAGCTCCAAAGAGCAGAGTGCATATGGACCGTCGACATTTTGACCACATGTCAATGGATTAGGGTGGTTCGGGATATAAACAGTCCGAAATATCTACACCATTGTTGTGCAAAGGAGAGGAAGCCCGAAAGATCCAAAGTACCAGATCCAACCCTAGCCATCGAAAGTTAAGGAAACATGGAATTATATCGAGAAGTCTGGAGACTTGAAGCTCCAGAGGAATTTGGGAGAGAGATTCTAAAGTGTGGAAGTTATAAAAGCTCCGAAGGCTAGATCACAACATAGCTGTTGGCGCAAAATACACATGTCAAAAAATAAGGCAGAGTCCAAAAGTCTGGCTCTCTGGAGGAACATAGGTGGAAGTGACCTGGAGTCGAGATATCTCAAAGGCCTAAAGGATAGAGTTCATCTCAACTAGACATGACATGTGGCGCTAGATCTGGAGGTCTAGAGAACCAACACTCCAGATGAATTAGGTTGTTTGGAGTCAAGGAATCGTGAAGCTCTGAAGAGTAGAGTAAATCTGGGCCATTGATTTCTAGTGGACACATGGCAGAAGATCCTGCAATCTAGTGAGTAGGCATTATGGGGGATTGAAGGTATAGTTCTCTGCAATACTCTGAAGCTTGAAGCACGAAGTAGACAGGGATCGTTGATCTATGGAGAGAGGGTAGCCATCCGATTGGATTTGGAGTTCAAAAATTCTCAAGAATAAGGTGTTGGGAGTGGTGAGAACCTTCGAAGCTTGGAGCAGCAAAATAGATCTCATTCATTCATTGCTTGGGCATGTGGAACGTTGGATATGTGAGTACTCCAAAATTTCAAAGTTCGCGTGTTCGAGGAGCAGTGATAGTTGAGTATTGAGAGGCTCCAAAGTCCGAATCCTGGAGAGGTTGTTAGCCATTGATCTCACCATGGGTTGAAGACTATTTATCTATGCCTTCATTCATAGGTTCGACAGTTCACGGTTATAAGGTGTTGGAGTGGAAAAAGTCACCAAAGCGTGAAATTATGAGGTCATTCCCCGCTGTGGATTTGAGTGGGTGTTGTGAGCTGTCGATTGGTGATATAGTTAGTTGCTCTGCCATTTTGGAATTCATGAGGAATTTCATCTATTCTGGTGGAAACACTCGAAGCTCAAAGCTCTAAAGTCCCAAATTTTTAGGGAACAAGAAAATTAGCCCACGGTCCCGTGTGGGACTTTGTTGGTTCTTAAAGTCCCGAAATAGTGCACCTAGTTGCAGCCCATGGTCATAAGAGAGGTTGGTCGAAGAAAAGGGGATAGCACCCAAATTAGAGTTAAAATGAGAGTTTAGCCCATGGTTTGGCCTGAGGTCACGAAGAAAGACTCTGTTGAAGTGTTAGACCCTTGTGGAGGTAGATTTGTGCACCGAGGGAAGAGATACAGTCATGTGGTAAGTGTTTTGTGGGCTCAGCAAGAGACCGAGAGACATTTCATATATGAATTAGAACTATCCTAGACCAGGAGGTCGCGCGGGCACCAGGTGAGGGAGGGGGTTTGCATCATAAATGCTAAAATATAATTTTTTCTTAGCATTGTAAAAAATATATATACAATGAAATGCAGATGATATCCCTTGAATTAAGTCATAATATAAGATGATAGAATTAATACCTTGCATAAGATAATACTAATACTACCACTCTTATTTTGAACCTCTTAATATAATTAAAAAACTATTAAATATTTCAGTATACTTCTCAATACTCCTTTGAACATGATAATTACAATTCCCAATACTCCAAAGATTTTATAATAATAATTCCCAATGGAATAATCATAAAAACTAAATTCCTTGGACATGTAAATCACATAGAACATGGGCTTGTGTTGGCCCTTCGATATGGAAGAAAGCGAATATTAAGGAAGAAAATGCAAAACGCGAACTACGTGGAAGACACAGTGACTGATAATGGGTCGAAGTGAGGAGAAGAGCATAAACAACGGTGCAAAGTAAGAGAAAGCACGTTGTTGGACGAGAGGATTGAGGATGACAGATCAGAAAGGAAGATGGATTGTGGACATCTTAGCAAGAGGAAAAATCCATCGTTGGATTCTTTGGATCACCGCACGACAAGGAAGGAAAGAAAGGCTGATGAAGCCCTGAAAATGCGGGTCAAGTTGACCTAGGGTTTGAGACACCTAGGGTTTTGGTATCTAGGGTTTTGACACTTAGGTTTTAACCTAAGGGTGTTTGAGAGATATTGTAATGTATAAATAGAGGTCTAAACGACCTAGGTTGTTGTTGTTGTTGTTGATGTTATGGGTGGTGCTAGGTTGGTTGAGAGTCATTGATGTTGTGTGATCGAGTGAGTACTATTGTGTGAGAGAGAAGTGCTTAGTGTGGGAGCCTTCTAGTAATGTAAGATCTTCAGCTGGGTGCAAAGATAGACCCCACAACTGGGTGCGCAGGGAAGGGAGACAGAGAGGAGAAGAGAGAAGATCTGCTAGCTAAGAGCACAGATAGAACTGTATGATTTCATCTTAATATATTGTAAAGAATAGTTCTGTGGATGTAGCCCTAGAGAGAGGGTGAACCACGTATATATTGTGTTGTGTGCAATTGATGTTATGTTCTATGTCAATTGATATGTTGTTATTGTGATATTGTGTTAGATCTGAAATATAACTTGCGCAATAGGTTTAAGGAAGATAAAAGAATACTAGGTTGTTGTGTGTTGTTGCTTTGAATCTACTTTACATTCCTTTTGTTTGTAGACACCTGTGTCCTGCAACCCCCTATAACTACTTCGGGTGAGTCTGCATCTGCTTCACAGGTGTTGCTGAAAGGGCCAATCATTAGGGCTTGTTGGTGCACTCTTGAATGTTTAACCCTAGTTCTTCCCCTATGCCAACAAATGGTTATGTTTCTAGGACCAAGATATTCTTGAGGGGATGTCAAGGTGGTTTCCATCGAAGACAGAGATTCATAAGTGGATAGAAGATCAAGAAAAGGACTTTGCTGAAGCCCAGAACAAGAACCCTAATCTTAGTACATAGGATTGGTTGGGAAGGTATATATTTACTGATATACAAGAGATTTTCTTTGGAGGGATTCATAAGGAGCTATACGAGTGGTTAGCCAGATTAGCAGATATCCAGTTCAAGATCAAATCTAAGCCACCTGTGGTTTGGACTTTGGTGTTGATCAAGAAGGTTAAGATATTTGATAATGTTTTGTCAAGACCAATGGATCACTGGTTTGATAGTACCGTTGGAGGGTATATCAGCGAGTTTTCTATTGACATAGTAGAGTCATACATCCAAGAAGAGAGATATTTCTTTAAGGGACCTAGAGGAAACTTTTTACATTTTCTGAAGTTGAAGATCAAGATGTTATTGCATGAGAAGAACATTTTGAAGATACAGTAGTGGGTCATATTGAAGAGCTAATTTTCAAGAATTCAGACAATGACAATGACACAAAGATCGAACATATGTGCAGTGGAAGGATATTCAGAGAAGTTCCTTGGGCGAACTTGTTTGAGTGAGATCAAGGACCTCTTCTGCAGGAAGAAGGATTATATAGTGGGGAAGAAGGAGAGATAATGAGTGAAGAACAATCAGGATCCATTGGACCGAGAGAAGAAAAGAATGGAGAACCTCATTGAGAAGAGCTAGAAACTCTAGGAACTGCGTATATCTTTGAAGTAAGTACTATTAATTCTCCTATTGTTTCAACAACATTAAGTAACTATAGTAACCTAAGTTATCAGATCACTCAGAGAACTGGTACAAGTAGCTCAGTACCTATTCATTCAAAAAACCTAGGAAGATTTATGGCAGACAAGATGAGGTTACCCACCTTAAGGGAGATGGATCTGAAGATCTTGAGCAACAATGGTTCCTATGTGAAGCTATATGGAGTATTAAGAATATCACCGATGAAGCTGTTAAACAATCTCAGTTCAACACTACCCTAAGAGACCACACACTGAGATGGTACATGAAGTTTGTCCAAGGAGTTTCCCAGCCCAAACTGCTGAACCAGATCAAAACTACGCTGATTGTAGAATTCAAGAAACCCAATTTAGAGTCACAGTGCATTAAAGAATTAAAAGAAATCTAGAAAAAAATAGTTGAACCTGTGTGGGAGTTTGATCAGAGGTTTAAAACCCTAACAGGCCATTTGAGTTTTCAAATCCTAGATGAGAAGAGCAAGGAATGGTTCATTTTTTCCCTCCTACCACACATCAGAGTTCCTCTGATGCAACAAAAGATTGCTTTGCAATATGAGGCACTAGAGATTTTCATGAAACTAAAATCAACCCCTATGGGAGAATCCAGCTCAGGTATGAGACAAATATTGAGTCAGCTAACTAGCTTATCACTACAGGTCGAAGATATGAAGAAAGACAAGGGAAAATATAAAAGAGAAGATATCTCGTGTATTAGATGCAAATCATAAGGCCATGACAAGGAGCATTGTCCCCTATTTCATGAGTATTTGGCATCTAGAGCCCCGAGTCCTTTAAAGCAAGTTACCTTGCCTTGGTACGAGGTATGTAGAAATCAACATCGCCCTGGTGAATGTTACTATCTGCAAAAATATGTCCAGACACCTAAAAATTTGTATTACACGTTCTGTAAGTTGGTATGACACAATGATATAGATTGTAGAGCTTATGATCTCATGCATGAAAGGTCAAGGGATATATACAAAATTCAAGGAAAAGTATAGCAAGAGGGAGGGACTATGCAATATAATTCTCCAGGAAGAGGAAACTTCAACCCTCATGGTGGATTTAGAGGATGAGGAGGATGAGGATGTATGGGTCGAGGTCGAGGACAAATAATCTGTTATAACTGCATATAGCCAAGACACTTGGCAAGGGACTATCAGAACCCTTGTACCACTTGTAGCTACTACAACTCATTCGAACATGTCATAGAATATTGTCTTTCACTGTTAACCAAACTTCAGGAGAAATGAGGAGGAAACCACAAAATATAACTAATCAAAGCAGAACCTCAAGGAGTAGATCCCAGAGTCACTGTTATCAATAGAGGAGGTGTTGTTACAAGAGAAGACAGAGTGACCTAGGGAAAGAATATAGAAGAATCAGGAGTTAGGAAAGCTACAGAGAAGACCCAAACTTTGATGCAAAGAAAGAAAAACAAGTGTTTGAGGAGGCAAGAAAGGAATTCGGAAGAGATCAATCTTCTTCATCAAAGGTTTGACCAGAAGTGAGAGAATATGGAATGCCTCTGGCATTCGATCAATCTTCTCTGCCAAAATAAGGAAAAGAGGTAAGCAAGCTCATGGAATTATTATATAATTGTATTAATTTGATTCAGGATGAAAGTGTTGTACAAGAACTACAAAACTTGATTAGACAGTATGAGCTAGGGAAGGTAGACCCCTTACTGAGTAGATAAGTACACCAAATATATAAAAAGAGGAGGACAAATAAATAATTACACTTGAATGCTCAAATTGGAGAGTATGATATAGACTACGTCATCCTTGACTTAGGGTTAGAAGTCAATGTCATGACAAAGAAGACCCGAGCACTAATGGGAAAACCTAAGTTGATCTATTCCCCTATCAGGCTTAGGATGGCCAATCAAAAAGTTGTGAGCCCCTTTGGAAGATTGGAACATGTCCCTGTAGACATTGATGGGGTCAAAACATTTGTGGACTTCGAGGTCATTGAGATAGTTGATGATAGCTTCCCTTACCTCGCGTTGTTAGGAATTGGTTGGGCTTTCAACAATTCCACTGTGGTTGATTTAAAGAAAAGAAGAATGATATTTGAAGGTGATGGCCTTAGGGTCATTGCACCTTTGGAACCTGATGAAGGTCCTAGATACACAGAGCCCATCAGAGAAGAAGACCGTGCATACGAGTTAGAAAACATATACAAATTGGCACCCAGACAATAGGATTACATTAATCCTACAAAAAATGGGAATTTAAGCTGGCGAAGTGAGAGTGCATGCTCATCAGATTTGAAAGAAGCACTGGAGAATAGGCAGAACAAAATGTATGGCGTATCTACTAGAAGGTGTGCTATATTGACCAGAGAAGTTCGTTGGATCGACACAACAGTAAGTAACTTGCCCACCTTTGATGGTTTAAATCATTTAGAAGCATTCTTGATAGAGTTTGAAGAAATTGTACCAATACAACAAAGATTGTTGGAACTGGATGAGGCCTTGAAAGCCACTCCAGCAAGGTGGTGGGGGACACACAAACACAACATTACAGTCTGGGTACAATGTCGCACTTTGATGACAATGCGGTTCTCAGAGCAAGTAGAAGGCTGCAAAATTAGATACATAGATCAGAGTTGTCCGAAGCACCATGTGTGAAGTTGCGAGGAAGCCTGGTACAACATTCCTCAAGAGAAGTGGGTGCATAAATTCATCAACACACTGGACATAACCCCTGTCAATTGGTACCTTCAAGCAAAACCACGATGCATCACTACAGATTGGGAACGTATGACCCAAAACTTTGTAACTACCTTCTTATTTGAAAGCCAATATCCTACAATGGATCAAGTACTACATATTTTAAGATAGAAAGTGTTCGAGGAAGCACCTAGCTTCCCTTTGGAGCAAAAAGGGGATGAATGGACTATGCCTCTTTAGAAACTGCAAGGCTATTACAATATCAATGTTGATGAAGACGATGATCCTAGGAAGGTGAACATCACCGAAACAGAAGGCCAAAGAGACATAGAAGGACCAAGAGTTGAGCTACCTTTCATTGGACAACCAATTAAAATCAAGAAAGTCAACAATGGAATAGAACAAACACTGAAGCTTGCTAATGTTGGAGATTATTGGGTTGTTTCCACTATTGATAAGATCACAGAGTTACTGCATGAATATCAGGACTTGTTTCCAACCAAGTTCACTGATATGAAGGGCATTAAAGGGCCCATGGGAGAGATTAAAATTCATTTAAAACCAGATGTAAGGCCAGTCAAACAAAGACCTTACAGATTGAACCCCAAATATAAGGAAAAAGTGAAGACTGAACTAGACAGAATGTTAGAAGCAGGAATCATAGAACCTGTTGAAGAGTTAGAATGGATAAGCCCTATGGTGGTGCAGGATAAGAAAACTGGAGAAATCAGGATTTGTGTAGATCTCAGGAAGCTAAATGATGCATGTTTGCATGACCCATTACCTACACCATTCACTGATGAAGTGCTAGACAATGTAGGAGGACATGAGGTCTACTCCTTCATCGATGGATTTTCAGGACACCATCAGATCAAGATTGCCAAGGAAGATCACCATAAGACCACATTTGCAATAGAATGGGGATCCTACCAGTATATAGTGATGTCATTCAGATTGAAGAATGAACTAGCCATCTTTTCTAGGGTAGTGGTCAAAGCATTTAAGGTGTTTTTATAAATTTATGGAAGCATACTTCAATGATTGGATTATTTTCAGTATTTTGCAAAATCATATTGAATGTTTAAGACTAATGTTGTATAAGTGCAGGAAATATCAGATTTCCTTAAACTTGAAGAAGTGCATCTTCTTTTCACCCTTCAGAGTGTTGCTGGGCCATATTGTGTGTAAGTAGGGATTGTTGGTGGATCCGTCTAAGATTTCCATTATAGTCGATCTGCCCCCTCCTACTTCAGTCAAATAGCTGCGCACTACACTAGGACATATTAGATACTACAATAAGTTCATTAAAGGCTATGCATAGATTACAACACCCATGGAGAAGATTTTTAAAAAATATTGTCAGTTTCAATGGACAGAACAATGCCAACAGAGCTTCGACACCCTGAAACAGAAAATGGTTATTGCACCTATTCTGGTTTTCCCAGATTGGAGAAAGGAATTTCATGTGCATGTAGATGCATATTCTATCATATTAGGAGAAATATTAGCACAACCAAGAAAAAGAGACATCGACCACCCGTTATCCTTTGCTAGCAAAGATATCCACAACTGAGATTAATTACACCACCACTAAAAGGGAAGGTTTAGCCATGGTGTTTGCGTTGTAGAAGTTTCACCACTACTTGTTGGGAGGACATTTTAAAATGTTTACTGATCACTCTATGCTTAAATACCTAGTCAACAAGCCAGTGTTGGGGGGAAGAATATGCAGATGGCTTCTACTATTTCAGGAATATGACTTTGAGATCGTGGTAAAAACAGGAAGGATGAACAAAGGTCCTAACCACTTATCGAGGTTGGAACACAGAGAGGAACCTACTAGTTTGGAGGATACACTGTCAGATGAACAGTTGTTGGCCATAAGGAAGGTTGATGATCACTTCGAAGAGATAGTACAGTTCCTATAAATAGGAATGGCACCTAGTGACTATACGATTATTTAGAAGAAACAGTTGGTAGTGCGTGCTGCATATTTTTCACTTATAGCTGGACAACTATACAAGATGGGACCTAATGATATATTGAGGAGGTGTGTTATGAAAGCAGAGCGACCATTGATCCTCATCGAATCCCATGAAGGCATCATAGGAGGACACTGTGCAGGGAAAGAAACAACGCAAAAGGTTCTTAGAGCTGGCCTTTGGTGGCCTACTTTACACAAAGATGCTAAGAATTATTACAGAGCCTGCAATGTATGCCAAAGAGTTGGAAAACCATCCAGAATAGATGAAATGTCGTTAGTACCCCAACTAACCTTACAAGCCTTTGATAAATGGGACATTGACTTCATGGGACCTATAAAACCACCAGGAAAGCGCACAGGAGCTAGATACAAAATCATTGCGACAGAGTACTTGACCAGATGGGCCGAAGCAAGAGCAATCAAGGACTATAGTTCAACTACAACTGGGTGCTTCATATTTGATGATATCATAACCAGGTTTGGATGCCCAAAGACCCTGATGAGCGATCAACGAACACATTTTATTAACAAGACCATTGAAGCCTTGACCTAGGAATTTGAAGTCCACCATCAGAAGAGCACACCATATCATCCACAAGAAAATGGGACAATTGAAGAATTCAATAATATCTTGGAGACAACGCTGACGAAGATATGCAGTGTGAACAAGGATGACTAAGATTTAATAGTACCAATAGTTTTATGGGCCTATAGAACCACTTGCAAGAAGTTGACCACACAGACTCCCTTTAAGTTGGTTTATGGCCTAGAAGCAGTTGTACCTGTTGTTCCTGAGTTTATGTTTTAAGGCTATAAAACATACCATCAAGGCATCCGAAAAAGATTTTTATAATAATACTTTAAAATAAAGAAACAAAGAAAGACTAGATCAGATTCAGTTTCTCAATTGTCTTTGTCTTGCTTCCCGTTGCTCTTGGATGCTAATATCACGTGCAATAACATACCACGATCTTTCTAACTCAGTCCTATTGGTTGTTGTTTGCAGAATAGTGTTAAATAAGTTTAGTGCAATGCTGGTTTGATCCTGAAGCCCAGGTTCTACGTTAGGTTGTTTGCCACTAGGGACTGTCATGGGTGATAGGGTTTTAAATGTTTATAAATGAGTTTTTATCGATTGGTTACTTCATATTTTCAGAGATGATAGTAATGAAACAACTTTAAAATCTAAAACAGTAATGTAAAAACACAATCAAGGCCGTTTCCTGGTTTTGTAACAATTTTGAAATCGTAAACAATAGAACACGATACAGAGAAATATAAGGCTTTTATCTAGAAAGAATCTTATATTTCAATTAACAATGATGAAAGGAAAACAATATTTCTAACATAATTAAATATTAAGGAACATAAGGTTTACAGGTCTTAAAATCACTAAAGTAATTTCAAAGGAAAGACTATAAAACATTCAACATCCGAACCAATCTGAAACAATAAACAACAATGTATATGACTTCAAATTGATTTACTTGTTAGAAACACACATTAAGAGGAAGATTTAAAAAAGCAAGATAAACAGAGGAAGAAACATAGTCACAAAATTACAGGATCTAGAATCTTGTTTGCGGTTTATATTCCGATGAACTTCAAAGCTGATATTACAAAAATTGGCTTTCTCCAAAATTTCTGAAGCCCTATTTCCGCCTTTCGGAATTATATTTATACCTCTCTATCAAAATTTTTCTTTGGTAACTAACCAACCTCCTAATATTACGGTTACATAAACTAATGTCAACCGTTTACAATTTCTTTCAAAATTCTAAAAATAAAAATATTTACAAAGTTTTAAATTTGTGTTGAAGAACTTTCTTTATCTGCTTCAACGTATTGAACATATTTCCCTAAAAAGTTTACCAGAACCTTAGCAGCCTCATGTACTTCATTTTATTCAAAAGAGAAAAAACTTCTTTGTAGGCCTGGCAACTGGCTTGCTATTATTTTATCTGTGAATTTAACCTTTTCCAATTTTGAACTTGAAGCTATCATCCACTTATCAATTTCTGCAATGTTGACCACTTTAATATTTGAGATTTTTGCTTTCTTTTCTTCAAGTTCTTCTTTTGTTTTCAGCTAATACCTGGTAATGTTGACTTCACCTAACAACTCGGAAAAACCGTCTGTCCCGATATTTACTGAATCTTTTTCAATAAGATTGAAGATCCTTTGACAATCTTCATTGATCCCTTTTGTAATTTTTTTATATTCTTCCAATTTTGTTTCCCAAACTTTTATCATTATATCTCCTTTTAACTGCTCTGAAATGGATAATTTCTGTGTTTTTCCAGTTTCTTCTTTTTGTAAAGAAGTTATTATCTTTTGAAATGAATTCCTTGCTTCTTTAGCTTCTCTTTCTTTCTGCAATACCTTTTCCATAGACCTATTAGATTCTTGAAAATAGTTCTGGATGATTTCCAG
>ML796438.1:56765-97545 GCA_009831015.1 Picea engelmannii
GAAATGATAATGTAGACGTTTCAAAATTTACTTCGAATATATCATAAAAGCATTGAGATTTGTACCTCTGTTATGAAGTTAAGGCTCTTAATGCGAAAGATATTTCTAAAGATATGCCTTTAATGTTTGTACTTATGATATCTTGTTTTCAAAAACAATAGAACCTTTCTAAAATGGGTAATTTCCGCGTTAAAGAACATTCGCATAAAGTTTAACTTTAAACCATGTTTAGAAGAATGATTAATTAGTGTTAATCTTGAATTAAATTTGAAAAAATTTCTTATCGGAGTTTCAGAACCTTTGATGTCATGAAAATATGTCATCGAAGAACCCCGATGGCCGAAATCACGATGTATTATTTAAGTTAAAACATTTTTATTATCTTAATTAATCAAGATTTGACCTTTTCAGGATTTTTTGTCAATCGGAAGATCGGGGATCGGGATTTCGGGAAATCCGATGGTATGAAACATGCTTCTCAACAAACCGCGAATCCTGATATCGCGATGTAATTATTAATTCTTAATCACGCTTAATGGTAATTAGATTAATTTAAAACTTTAATTAAGGATTAACTGTATCGGGAAATCGAGAAATCGGTAGACACAATGACAAGATTATTTGACTTCACAAAACTGCGAATCCCGATTTCGCGATGTGATTAACTTAAAGCTTAAACCCTTTTAAATTTTGAATTAATTAAATTACATTTTAATTGAGTTTTAAAGTGTCAGGAAATCGGGAATCGGGATTTCGCAGTTTAAGTTGCATCAAACATTTGTTCATGCAAAACTCTGAATCCCGATATTCCGAATTAAATTAAAATTTCTTAAACTTTTAAATTATTTCCCATATAAAAGGTTTGAAAAAGTGTTGGAAAACTTATATTCGTTTAGATTTTTATCATTCTTTGTCCAAAAATGAACCATAAAGGCATCGCGAATTCATCGGAGATGAAATTTTTGCTTCTTGAAATTTATAAAATGCAAAGACTCAAATATACAAGTCTTTTATCCTTTAAGAATAGAAATTTCAAGGTCTGTTTCAACATAGGCTCCAACTGGGGACCTCGTCTCCCTGTGGGACGAGGAGAACATGCAGACTCAGTGCCTTCATTGGGTAATGGGGTCAAGGGTTTATCTCTAATAAACTGATCAAGGAGAAAGAAAAGAAAATACATAAAGTCTTTGAAAACGTTTTCAACACTTCTCACTTATTTGAAATTCAGTTATAGTTTTCTTCGAAATTCTCCTTCTCATTCCAAAATTGAGTTAGTATTGAGATGATTAGCACAATATTTAGAAACTCAACATATTATTGAACATTTCAGCTTGCATCAATTGAAATAAAATTCATAATCTTAAAACTGGGAAGCTCTATTTTGACTTAAGATGAATATCCGTTTTTTGAGAAATTGATTACTAGAATAGAGTTATAGATAAGTACGACAACCTTACAGATACTTTAGATATTGCTTCACTGCCAACAGGCCTGTTCAGTACCTCGATGAAGTTATCTGGCCCTTTTTACTGAATTTCCTTTCACCACTTCGATTGCTAATTTTAAGTTTAGACATTGCTTCACTGCCAGCATGCATGTTCAGTACCCCGGTGAAGTTATCTATTTTTTTATTTTTAGATGAGGGAAATCATTTAAATGAATTTTCTTTCATCATCTGTAGGACTAGATGGGGGCAATCAATTATGAATTTCCTTTCACCATCTGTCTTATAGTTAGCTCATACTTACGAAGCGGGGGCAATCAATGATACTTAATATCTCAGGGGTGGTGATCTGTGTAAAATTTTATAATAAAGGTTTGTCAACTTGTTTTGATTATTCTAGACCAATTTTTCTCAACCTTCAAAATCTCTTAGTCTATAGAGAAAAAGGGAAAAATATTTTCAAGGGATATTCTTTTGAGCAAGCTTAAAAGTTCAGAAAAACTGTTAAACAACTTAAGATATTTAAAGTTAATCTCAAACCTAACCATTTTTAGTCAGAGAGAAAAATCATGAAAACTGACCTAACTAAATTCAATCATGTGATGATTTTCAACGTCGATACAAAATCTTTTCAACTCTGATACAAAGTTCTAAAAGATGATGCTGAGGGTATTAAAGGAGACTTTTCAACCATGTAAAAACCAGAATACCTCAGAAATAATTTCAAAAATAACTGTGTGTATTATATATATATATATATATATATATATATATCTTCCATGTAATGCTTTAAGAATCTTGCATTAACATCAGCATTTATGATCTTACCATCTAAATTTTCCAGTAGAAAGGAGTTTTTACCTTCATAAGATGATATTTTAAAGGGTCTATACCAGATGTGATCAAATTTATTGTTTTTTCCTGAATCTTCCTTTCGAGCATCCCACCTCAAAACTAGATCTCCTGGGAGAAAGTTTCTGTTCTTAGCCTTGCGATCAAATAGAAGCTTCATATTATCCTGGTACTTCTGTAACTTTTCATCTATTACATCCCTGTGCTGCTGGACTTCAATTAATTGGTTTATTCTTCTAGTGAGAGGATTTGGCTCTTCCTTCTCATCCTGCCACAACTTCATCACAGGAAGTGCTAGGTTTATGGGCAATACTACATTTGTGCCATGAACCATTTGAAATGGTGAAGTACCGATAGATTTCTTCGTTCCTATCCGATTTGCCTATAAAGCATACTTTAAATGTAAATGCCAAGATTTCTTATTTTCATTTAAGACTTTCTTAATTATACTGATCAAACTCTTATTAGAAGATTCAACCATACTGTTTCCTTGTGGATAGTAAGTTGTGGAATGTCCTAGCACAATATTATATTTTTGACAGAAGTTGACCATTGCCATAGACTTGAAAGCCTGTGCATTATCTGTTACTATTTTTCTAGGACAGCCAAATCTTGCCAATATATTCTCTTCCAAAAAATCTATAACCACTGAATCGGTGGCCTTCCTTGTAGGGATCGCTTCCACCCACTTTGTGAAATAATCTGTGGCAGTGAGAATCCACCTATGTTGGGCACTTGAATGAGGATTTATCTCACCTATGAAGTCAAGCCCCCATTGCTGAAAAGGGGCTTCTGTTTTGACTGGAACTAACGGCATAGCTGGTAACTTATGTTTTCCAGTGAAAAACTGACAAGGGTTACAAGCCCTTACCTTAGCATTTACATCAGGGAAAAGTTTAGGCCAGTAACAACCAACCCTTAAGATTTTATATGTCCTTTCTCTCCAAGCATGATGTCCTCTGTAGACCCCTTCATGAAACTTACTTATAACATCCTCTGTCTCTTATTCAACCAGGCAAACTAATAGGAAACCAAGCGGGTCTTTCCAGTATAATTTTTTCTCGGAAATGCAGTATTTAACTGCATGCAGTTTCAATGTTCTAGCTTTGGAAGGTGACAAACCATCTGGACATTTAAAAGTTAAAAGATATGTTACTATATCTTTATACCAATCTGATGAAATGAATTTTTCCTCAATCTTGTCCTCAATTATTTGATCATCAATTTCATTCAAATCTATCCATCGTTCTTCCTCTTGAGCGTTATTTATCCCAAGAGCCCGAAAATTAGATTCAACTAGAAGTCTAGCTAAACCCTGTCCTTTTACTAATTTAGTTGGTTTAACCTCCAAGTCAAATTCCTGAATTTTCGCAAGCCATCTACCTCTTTTACCATCACTGTCTGCTTGAACTAAGATGTCCTTTACAACACTGGTAGGTACATATGCAATGATTTTGGAATGTAATACATACGTTCTAAAATCCTTCAATGCTTTAACCATTGCGTAAGCTTGCTTTTCCATTATATTGTATTTAAGCTCAGCGTCTCGGAGGCTTTTACTAAAGAAGGCGATGGGTTGCTCAAAACCCTCTTCATTCTTTTGGAGGAGAACAGCAGCAAGCGTATGTTCTGAGGCAAAA
Source organism: Picea engelmannii (assembly GCA_009831015.1). Taxonomy (NCBI): domain Eukaryota; kingdom Viridiplantae; phylum Streptophyta; class Pinopsida; order Pinales; family Pinaceae; genus Picea; species Picea engelmannii. Next base: position 60,702 of record ML796438.1, read on the forward strand.
GAAAAAATGAGGAAATCCTTAAGATAATCTGGACTTGCTAGTACCGGTGCCTCACTTATACTTTTTTAATGTGGGCAAAGGATGCCTTTGCTTCTGCTGTCCACTTAACTTCGATGTTCTTCCTGAGCATATATATAATCAATTTAACAATCTCAGCAAAGTTAGGAACAAATCTTCTCAAAAAGTTTATTTTCCCTAAAAAAGATTGAATTTCTTTAACATTTCAAGGAATAGCTAATGTTTCTATGGCCTCTACTCTCTTAGGATCGATTCTAATTCCATCTCAGGATACTATATGACCCAACAACTTACCTTCCTGCATGGCGAAATGAGATTTTTTAGGATTTAATGAAAGACCAAACTTACGACATTTTTCAAAAGTTTGTTTTAAATGAATTATATGATCTTCATCTGATTTCGAAAAAATAGTTAGGTCATCCAGATATATAACTACAAACTTATCTCGTTCGTCGACAAAAGCAATATCCATTGCTCGTTGAAAAGTGGCTCCTGCATTCATTAGTCTGAATGGCATCTTATCATACATAAAGGTACCCCAAGGAGTGGTGAATGTGGTTTTTTTCTTATCAGTCTCACTAACAGCAATTTGATTATATCCTGAAAAGACATCAATCATGGACATCCTAGTAGCCCCTACTACTTTCTCCAAGACGTGATCCATTTTTGGTAAAGGATAGTTGTCTTTAAGAGAATATTTATTTAAATTTCTAAAGTCAACGCATAATCTGATTTCCCCATTTTTCTTTCTCACTGGTACTAAATTAGCAACCCAATCAGAATATCTTAGGGGAACAATAATCTTAGCGTCTAAAAGTTTTTTAACTTCTTTCTTAATGACAGGTAATAAGATCGGGTTAAACTGTCTGAGTTTTTGCTTGAAAGGTTTGACACCTGGTTTAAGTGGTATTTTGTGTTCTATCACTGAGGTGTCATATGTTTTCAAATCTTCGTATGACCATGCAAACACATCTTTATATTTTTTTAACAACTCAGTATATTTGTTTTTATTTTCTACTAACAAAAATTTAGATAACTTAACAATTTTGGGATTATCTACAGTTCCTATGTTACAGTCTTCAACCTCTTCTGGTTGAGGTTGTAGAGTAGTTTTAGAAGGAATGTCATCTTTATTAAAGAGTCTTTCCAAATGTATGAGACCTTTGGGGATTTGATTGTTTTTAAAAAAAAGCATGCGGTGATTAGCTATTTTATCATGAAACTCTTTTGCATCTTCCCCTTCCTGCATGATCCAAATAGGATCATTTTGATTCTCCTGATCATTATACATTTCTGAAAACTCATCTAAAGATTCAAGAAACTTTCTAAGTTGCTCATCGTCTTCGAAAACTTTCCAATGTTGTACATTATCAGGTATGGAAGGACGATGTCTCATTTGAATGTGGTATTTTAAATTAAAAGTTGTTGGGGGTGCAATTGTTGATGCAACTTTAGCTAGAGCATCAGCCTGTTGGTTTTCGGATCTAGGGACAAAATGAAAATTCACAGAAGTGAATAAATTCTCAATTAAATCCCATACACAGTTTATATAAGACCTTAATCTAGGATGTTTAGCTTGATATTGCCGTTTTACTTGTTTTATGATTAATTCAGCATCACCGAAGACTTCAATATTTTTAATTTTCATTTTTCTTGCAGCTTCTAAACCGAGTACTAAAGCCTCATATTCACATACATTATTTGTACAGTCTATATACCACTTGAGCCTATAAGAAAAAGGGATCAAAAATTGATCGTCAGGGGAAATAAGGATTACTCCAGCCCCAACTCTAAGATAGGAGGAAGCACCATCAAAAAACATTTTCCATGTACCAGTATTATATACGTTTTCTTTTATTTCATTTTTTTGAATTTTTTCTTCTGTATCTTTATCATCTACATCTATTTTGAAATCATCATCTAAAGATAATATACAGTTCCCTAAATCTTGGTCTGCAATATACATAGGATGATTGTTAGGATTTTTTGGGTCACTTACAGTGAATGCCATCCGAGTCTCCCTGTAAAGACGAGTGAATTGTCCTCCGAAAACAAGGATTGTAGCGTATGTCATATCTAACGGGAGGGATCCTCCTAGCTTAGCGCCCCATGATCTAGATAGTAGCATTCCATATTTTGGGGGAATATCTGCGACTACTACATCCATAAGGATTCTTTTAGCGGGTATCTGGGCCAAATTAACCACTAGGTCTTTAATCATCCCTATGCATTTAACTTTTCTCAAATCAAAAGAATACAAATAACCATAAGGTCTTGTGACTTCGAGACCAAGTTTATCCATTATTGCTTTAGGCATGACATTATGAGAAGCTCTAGAATCCAACATACAGTTGTGTAAAAGGTGATCAAAAATAGTAAGTGTGATATAAAAAGGAGCCACTGTATCCTTTTCCCCTTCTACGTGCGGACCAAAAACTATGATAGGTTTATCATCTTCTAAGTTAATCATGTCGGACTGACTTCAAAAAAATTAATCATTTTGGCTATTTGTTTTCGGTATACTGGATTTTTAGCTAATTCGACAAGGGGGATAGGAATTTTGATCTTGCTTATTTCATTTTCCAAGTTCAAATTTCCTAGGGCCTTGTCATTCTCAATGTGTGGGGCTTCCATAACCTTTTTCTTAGTTTTACGTTGTGGTGTAACCTTATTTTCTTTTATCGGAGCTTGTGTATTTACAGGGGTAGTTCCTACTGGCTCTAACTGTACAGGGTTATATGTTGTATTTCTTTTTGCAGACTGTTTATCTGCAACTTTTGGTTTTTCCTCATTAGTATCATTTCTAAGCAAAACCTTTTTCGTTTGAAAATTAGGGAGATTTTTATTTCTCGATCTCAGATTATATCTTCCCTGCAAATCGGCAATAATATCATCTGCAACATTTTGATATGTATGATCATCAGTGGCATTATTGCTAACTTTATCTTCTGATTTACTTTCTTTAATCAAAGATGCTTCATAATCTTGTCTAGATAAATAAGGATACCTATTATCATCACCAAGATTACTAATATCTTCATCCAATTCTTCAAACTCGCCAAAATATTCCTCTCCAATATAATATTCACTTTTAAAAGGTGCTTGAATTTTTTGATCTTCATTTTTTATTGTTTTATGTGGTCCCTGAGGTTCAGGATTTTTTCGGAAGTCTTTCCTAGGAAAATTATCTCTTCTAGGTTTTTCCAACTCCATTTTCGAAATTTTGTTTGAGAGTTGTTGGATGACCCTAGACATCTCATCTATTCTATCTCCAGTAGATTTTCCTGACCCTGAAGGTCCACCTTGTTCTTTAAATTTTTTATTTTCTTTATTTACATTTTCAGTCTTTGCTTTAAGCTTTCTCGATGCCATCATATTGGATTCGATTTCAACTGCATCATCTTGCATTTTAGGGAGATCTAATGATCTTCTCTCTCTCAATAGTAAAGCAAAGTCAGGATCAAAAGCACCAGCATAAGTTACTTTGGCTGCAGGTTGGGAAGGTTTAACTTCAGCTGGAATTTTATTATATAATTTATTAAACCTTTGTGTGAATTCCAACACTGACTCCGAGTTTTTCCTTTTTAAGGCTCCGAATTCGGTTAGATAGTATAGGTGATCCTTTCTCTCACCCCATTGTCTGATGAATGCACTCTCAAGCTCTTCATAAGATGTTAATGATCCAGCTGGTAGGGATCGAAACCAGGTTCTCACCTGTCCTTCAAAAGTTTGAACAAGTAGTCTGGAATAAACATCTTCGTGATCTATTCCAAGTATATCTGCGAACTGATCGAAAAAGTTGATATGTTCTTATGCAATCAAATCACCCTCCCCTGTAAATTTTGGGAGGCTCTTCATATAGTTCTCAGGGATATCATGAAGAGGAATAGGAAGAACTAGAGGAGCATACCTAGCAACCACTTTGACAAAAATCCCAGGCACTAGTACTTGACCACCTCCAGGAGCGCCACCTCCACCTCCAACACCTCCTTGGGCCGCCATGGTTAGGTTTGGGACTGTAGTTGGGATAGTCTGTGGAGAATATTCTTGTAAAACTAGGGACGAAACTTCGGGAAAAGAAAAAGTGTCAAAAGAAGGGGGAAGCGAAAGTGATCGTTCAAAAGTTTCAGACGAATTTGATTGTGAAAAATTAGGCGGATCTGCAGAATAAGTTGATAAAAGGATTTGCTTAATTGATTTTCTTGATTTTAAGATTTTCTCCGGATTAGAGACTGGCGAGTTCTATTTTCTATCCAGGTTTTTTCTGTTATTCTTACGGCTACTAGCCAGTTTATTAAAGTGGAGTCGCCAAGTGAAAGATAATTTAGCCTTATAAAGTTTTATGTTCTTGTTCACTATCAATAACAGGAAGTGTCAATGTCGTTCTTCCCAGGGAAATAATTCGTTTCTTCGGTCCCCGGCAACGGCGCCAAAAAGATGTTGTTCCTGAGTTTATGTTTTAAGGCTATAAAACATACCGTCAAGGCATCCGAAAAAGAATTTTATGATAATGCTTTAAAATAAAGAAACAAAGAAAGACTAGATCAGATTCAGTTTCTCAACTGTCTCTATCTTGCTTCCCATTGCTCTAGGATGCTAATATCACGTTCAATAGTAGCCCACGATCTTTCTAACTCATCCCTTTTGGTTGCTGTTTGCAGAATAGTGTTAAATAAGTTTAGTGCAATGCTAGTTTGATCCTGAAGCCCAGGTTCTACGTTAGGTTGTCTGCCACTAGGGACTGTCATGGGTGATAGGGTTTTAAGTGTTTATAAATGAGTTTTTATTGATTGGTTACTTCAGATTTTTAGAGATGATATTAATGAAACAACTTTAAAATCTAAAACAGTAATGTAAAAACACAATCAATGTCGTTTCCTGGTTTTGTAACAATTTTGAAATCGTAAACAATAGAACACGATACAGAGAAATATAAGGCTTTTATCTACAAAGAATCTTATATTTCAATTAACAATGATGAAATAAAAACAATATTTCCAACAGAATTAAATATTAAGGAACAGAAGGTTTACAGGTCTTAAAATCACTAAAGTAATTTCAGAGGAAAGACTGTAAAACATTCAACATCCGAACCAATCTGAAACAATAAACAACAATGTATATCAATTCAAATTGATTTACTTGTTAGAAACACACATTAAGATGAAGATTTAACAAAGCATGATAAACAGAGGAAGAAACATAGTCACAAAATTGTAGGATCCAGAATCTTGTTTGCGGTTTATATTCCGATGAACTTCAAAGCTGATATTACAAAAATTGGCTTTCTCCAAAATTTCTGAAGCCCTATTTCCGCCTTTCGGAATTATATTTATACCTATCTATAAAAAAAATTCGTTGGTAACTAACCAACCTCCTAATATTATGGTTACATAAACTAATGTCAATCGTTTACAATTTCTTTCAAAATTCTAAAAATAAAAATATTTACAAAGTTTTAAATTTGTGTTGAAGAACTTTCTTTATCTGCTTCAACGTATTGAACATATTTCCCTAAAAAGTTTACCAAGACCTTAGGAGCCTCAGGTACTTCATTTTCTTCAAAAGAGAAAAAACTTCTTTGTAGGCCTGGCAACTGGCTTGCTATTATTTTATCTGTGAATTTAACCTTTTCCAATTTTGAACTTGAAGCTATCATCCACTTATCAATTTCTGCAATGTTGACCACTTTAATATTTGAGATTTTTTCTTTCTTTTCTTCAAGTTCTTGTTTTGTTTTCAGCTGATACTTGGTAATGTTGACTTCACCTAACAACTCGGAAAAACCATCTGTCCCGATATTTACTGAATCTTTTTCAATAAGATTGAAGATCCTTTGACAATCTTCATTGATCCCTTTTGTAATTCTTTTATATTCTTCCAATTTTGTTTCCCAAACTTTTATCATTATATCTCCTTTTAACTGCTCCGAAATGGATAATTTATGTGTTTTTCCAGTTTCTTCTTTTTGTAAAGAAGTTATTATCTTTTGAAATGAATTCCTTGCTTCTTTAGCTTCTCTTTCTTTCTGCAATACCTTTTCCATAGACCTATTAGATTCTTGAAAATAGTTCTGGATGATTTCCAGATTACAGAATATTTTTTGTTGTTCTTCCTCAATGTTTGCATATATCTTTGATGCTCGAGTTTTTAAATGTTCAATTTCAATTACTTGATTAGTAATTGAAATAATTTTATCTTGCAGAGATTTATTTTCATTGCCCAGCTTTTGCGCTTGTTCTTGAGTAACCTGTATCATGTGTTTTTCCTCATCCAAATTTTCATTCAACTTTTGGATTTCTTGGATGTCTTTGAGTCTAGCTTGTTCTAGACCTTTTTGTATTCCCCAGCCAATAATTTTCTCATTTTCCTTTAATCTGTCCTGCAACTGCATTATTTCCCGATCCTTTTGCTCKAGCATAGTTGTTAGATTCCCTACAKAATACATGTTGGYTGATGCTACAACACCCATGGTTCCTGCTAKCTCTGTAGYGAATTMTCCTTCATTTAGTTTCTTTCCATCAATGATAATTTTATGTTTTTTTATCGTTCTTTCTCCTACAGGATGTAATTCCTGTTTCAAGACAGCTCTTCGTTTTTTGCTGAAAAAATAATCAGACGAAGGGATTTCATCTCTGGTGATTGGCTCTAAGTCACTTACATATAGAACTCCTTCATGAGGGGTTCCAAAAGTAGACTGTAGTGGTTTCAATGCTATAATAGGACTGCCAAGCTCCTTTGAAACTGTTCATCCAACATTTTCTGGAATATCATCTAGAATTATTGGACTTGTTTCTATTTCTTTTCCCTTTTATTTCTGTGATTCTTTGGTCTGGGAACTCTCTGTATTCTGAGGAGGTATTTCGAGATTTTTCAACTTATCTTTGTCACTTGACTTATCTTTAATAATGGTTTCAAACCCCGGAGGAATTGTTTCTTGCTCTGGCGATGAGGTTGACATTTCGCCTTGTAAAATCTTTGGCAGACATTGGCATCTATTTCTTTGAAAAGATGCAAACCCCACCTGTGCATCAGGTGACAAAGTTTTCAATCTTCTCTGCACTTCCTCATAAGATTTAGCATTTTTAAAAACATCATCATAAACTGAAAATTCATGTTCATATGCTTTCAAATTACATTGTGTGAAATGTCGACTGATTATTTGATAAGGGTCGTGTTTCCTGTGCTCTATACTTGCTAATTTCACTTCGTCCATCGATTCGACTTCTTCCTTAGAATGGCCTATGTTTAATAAAACAAATTTTCCTATATAAACAGGAAAAGATGGCCATGTCTTTTTCTGCTGAGCTTTTAATTCTAGCCCAATACCATTATTGACTAGCTGATAGGCGACTTCTCTACATATCAACCTGTCTGGTAAAATTTTTGGGAGTGCATGAGGCGGAATAGAATAGCCATAAACCCTAACATAGGAGAAATTTTCTTCAATGAACCAGTCAACAACTGACTTGAGGTTTTCTATGATGGTATTTGAAATGCGAGGAGGTTCGCATCCAAAGAATATTTGGTGTAGAGGAATAATTACATAATGACAAACCTCATAAAAAACATTTTTTGCATTTTCTTCTCAGAGAGCTGAATGGTACTTATGAACAGGCTCTGGGCAAGAAAAATTCCAACTCCAATTCATTAGTAGGAAAGGAGTCATAAAGAAAATGGCATCCATGATATAAGCTGACATATAAAAAGACATTGGCTGTCCTTTTGACCTAGCTGCTTTGTAATTCATAACCTCTGATGTAAGGTTATCTGACAAAATTTTATGCCAATTAAAACTGCGTCCCTCTGAAACTTCCTCTAAGAAAGGTGTCCAATATACATTAAAGTGACAAGGGTCCTTTCTCCCAAAGAGTCTACATAACATCATTGCTACATACACCATATATTCGTTTAAAGAAGCCGTGACATAAATTCCATGTAAATCGGTTCTAAACTTGTTTTCATCTCTGGCCCATCCTCTTATCATGTCAGAGTATGTTTGGCCACCTTCAATGCACTCCTTTCTTTGAAATGCAGCTACAAACTCAGAATTAAAAGTGTGTCTATAATTGGGCAAGAGCTTATACATTACTTGGATATGTTTAGGCCTGAATGAGCCGATAACAACTCCTTGCTTGTTCAGAATACTTCTGGTCGGAACATCTACTTTATCAAGTTCCCAGGTGATCATATCTGTATATGCCACAAGTCTCGGACGTGCAGAAACTTTATGAAGCTCAGTCTCGGCAATATCTCGGAGGTGATTGTCTGAATCAGTGACCGGATATTTAATCTCATCCTCTAGTTTTTCAGAAATTCCATTCCATGACTTGACAGAGTGTACCCCAGATGCAGTAGTGTCGGAAATAATATCACCTTCTAGTTGCTCTTCATTTTTCTTCGAAGCCTTTTTGGGTGCCATAGCTCTGTGTTCACTTGAAAACCTGTAACATAGAGGAATTTAGCTTCAAAATGATAATGTAGACGTTTCAAAATTTACTTCGAATATATCATAAAAGCATTGAGATTTGTACCTTTGTTATGAAGTTAAGGCTCTTAATGCGAAAGATATTTCTAAAGATATGCCTTTAATGTTTGTACTTATTATATCTCGGTGTTTTAAAAAATAATAGAAACTTTCTAAAATGGGTAATTGTTGTGTTAAAGAACATTCGCATAAAGTTTAACTTTAAACCATGTTTAGAAGAATGATTAATTAGTGTTAATCTTGAATTAAATTTGAAAATTTTTCTTATCGGAGTTTCATAACCTTTGATGTCATGAAAATATGTCATCGAAGAACCCCGATGGCCGAAATCGCGATGTATTATTTAAGTTAAAACATTTTTATTATCTTAATTAATCAAGATTTGACCTTTTCGAGATTTTGTCAATCGGAAGATCTGGGATCGGGATTTTGGGAAATCCGATGGCATGAAACATGCTTCTCAACAAACCGCGAATCCCGATATCACGATGTAATTATTAATTCTTAATCATGCTTAACGGTAATTAGATTAACTTAAAACTTTAATTAAGAATTAACTGTATCGGGAAATCGGGAAATCGGGAGGCTCAATGACAATATTATTTGACTTCACAAAACCGCGAATCTCGATTTCGCGATGTGATTAACTTAAAGCTTAAACCCTTTTAAATTATGAATTAATTAAATTACATTTTAATTGAGTTTTAAAGTGTCGGGAAATCAGGAATCGAGATTTCGCAGTTTAAGTTGCATCAAACATTTGTTCATGCAAAACTCCGAATCCCGATATTCCGAATTAAATTAAAATTTCTTAAACTTTTAAATTACTTCCCGTATAAAAGGTTTGAAAAAGTGTTGGAAAACTTATATTCGTTTAGATTTTTATCATTCTTTGTCCAAAAATGAACCATAAAGGCATCGCGAATTCATCGGAGATGAAATTTTTGCTTCTTGAAATTTATAAAATGCAAAGACTCAAAGATACAAGTCTTTTATCGTTTAAGAATAAAAATTTCAAGGTCTGTTTCAACAGTACCCATGGAATATTTGGTTCCTAGTCTAAGGATTGCAGAATTTACAGATATGGCCAATACGAGCGTTGTTCAAGAGAGGCTCACGCAGTTGGTTGAACTCAAAGAAGATAGATTTATTGCAAGATTCCATCAGCAAGTTCAGAAAGAAAGAGAAAAGGCCTACCATGATAGGAATATCAATAATAAAGTGTTCAAGCAAGGATATATGGTGTTGATCTATGACAACAAATTAATGAAGCACCCATGGAAGTTCAGAATGCATTGGCTTGGGCTGCATCAGGTTGTCTATATTACAGAAGGAGTTGCGAAGTTGAAGACTTTGAATGGAGAATGGAAGGAAGGATTAGTGAATGGGATCCGGTTGAAATTGTATTATGACAACCAGATGCCTCACAACTCTCAGTAAAAGAAAAGGGAAAAGGATCTAGGTATCAGGTGCAGTTGAAATTGGGTACCAGACACAGAAAAGACAGTCTGCACAAGGAAGGAAGGGATGCATAGAGATGAAAGCACAGGCTACCCTGAGCAGTCTAAAATCGAATTAAAACAAAAGAATCAGATCTGAAGTGCCTCAGGACAAGTCATAGGTGAGTGTTGGGGGCCTGTTGGCCCTTGGATATGGAAGAAAGCAAATATTAAGGAAGAAAAGGAAAAACGTGAACTGCGCATAAGACACAGTGACTGATACTGGGTCAAAGTGAGAAGAAGAGCAGAAACGATGGTTCGAAGTAAGAGAAAGCATGTTGTTGGATGAGAGGATCGAGGATGATAGTTCAGAAAGAAAGACAGATCGTGAACAACTCAACAAGAGGAAAAATCCACCATTAGATTCTTTGGAGCACCGCGCGACAAGGAAGGAAAGACAGGTTGGAAAATCCCTAAAAACGAGGGTCAAGTTGACCTAGGGTTTGAGACACCTAGGGTTTTGGTATCTAGGGTTTTGACACTTAGGTTTTAACCTAAGGGTGTCCGAGAGATTTGTAATGTATAAATAGAGGTATAAAGGACCTGGGTTATTTTTGTTGTCATTGATGATGTTATGGGTGGTGCTAGGTTGGTTGAGAGTCATTGCTATTGTGTGATCAAGTGAGTACTATTTTGTTAGAGAGAAGTGTTGAGTGTGGGAGCCTTCTGGTATTGTAAGATATTTAGCTGGGTGTGAAGATCGACCCTACAACTGGGTGCGTAGGGAAGGGAGACAAAGAGGAGAAGAGAGAATCTCTGTTAGCTAAGAGCGCAGATAGAACTGTATTCTTTCATCTTAATATATTATAAAGAACATTTCTGTGGACATAGCCCTAGAGAGAGGATGAACCATGTATATATTGTGTTGTGTGTGATTGATTCTTTGTTCTCTGTCAATTGATATGTTGTTATTGTGATATTGTGTTAGATATGAAATATAACTTGCCCAGTAGGTTTAAGGAAGATAAAAGAATACTAGTTTGTTGTGTGTTGTTGCTTTGAATCCATTTTACATTCCTTTTATTTGTAGACACCTGTGTCCTGCAACCTCATATAGCTACTTCGGGTGAGACTGCATCTGTTTCGCAAGTGTTGTTGAAAGGGCCAGTAGTTAGGGCTTGTTGGTGCGCTCTTGAGTGTTGAACCCTGGGTCTGCCCCTGTTCCAACAACTTGTGAGGTTTAACATAGTAAGATATTTCAAATTTCATTCCATTGGTATACAAGTCATGCCAAATAATATCAACCACAAACCTATTAACATCATATATAGAAATTGTACTATTGTTGATGAAAAATCCTTTGAAATGCCCATAACATTGATGACAAAAGTCTTAGAACAAAAACATTACATCCTCTTTGTTTTTTTTACCTCTATTGTGATAGTGTGGCACTATGTTGATCGCAAAAGTCATAGAAAAAAATATTACATCCTCTTTGTTTTTTTTTACCTCTATTGTGATAGTGTGCACTATGTTTATCTACTTTAATAGTGTGGACTATGTTTATCTAGTTTAAAATATGTAGCACATAATTTGAGATGGATCCTCAAAATTGATAATGCTTATTTATTAAATTCTTAAGGTATGAAGACACGTTCTATTGAAATGAACATCCACCACTTACAAGTTCACATAGGTTTAGAATTCACTTTCAAATTCAGAAAGATTAAAAATTTATGAATGAAAAAACAATTGTTGCAAATGTTTGTTGGTTTAAGTTGAAATGTTAGGAGTTTTATCTTCTAAGTAAACTTTTCAATTACTTTTGAGGGCCCTACATAGTGTTTTTAATCAAACATTTTCCTTCAACAGAGTGTGTCCACGCATTTCTTTTAAACACTGATTTGATCACTATGAACTCTGTTGTCTACATTTATGGTAAAATATTATTATATTCTTTGTATATGTTCATTTTATGATGGAATGACTATATTCATACACATGTTGATAAGCATATAGGTTATGCATATTTATTTTGTTCATTTCTTTAAGTCAAGTTTAAAGGGATGTTAGTGATAATTTTCCACTATGTCAATTAATCTTGGGAATAATAAGTGGAGTACCCTCTAGCATTTTCTACTTTTGTACCATTCCCATAATCATGTTTCTTGTAGGTAGTATGAATCAAAGAATCATAGACTTGTGGAAATGGTTAGCGGTGTGAGTTCATAGACAAGTTTCCCCAAGTAATTCACCCCATCGGATGGACCTCACTCCACTTACTAACTTGTTCCAAATAAATATACCACAAACTAATAGCATTTTTAGCCACAAAGGTTGCACCATATGTAGAAATATTTAGTGAAACTATGAGAAATTAGTGGGTTTAAGAATGATGAATACTAGGTCAAATTCACTAAGTAAATAACTGCGGATTTGAGTGGCATTTATTTGGCAAGGAATTTAGGTTTTTTATCCATAGAATCTCTTATCTTTATTAAGTTTTCAATTTGGTTTTCATTGATGTCAACCTTGATAAATAGGTGAAGTATCATTGATTGATTGGTTTGAGAAGCATTGTCAATATTGGACATATTGTTATGAATGTGACTTAAATATCAAGTATTGTCAATATTGGACATAATGCTATGAAGGTTGGACCTTAATGTTATGAAGGTGATTTGAATGTCAAGCATTTTCAATATTGGACATAATGTTATGAAGGTGACTTGAATGTCAAGCATTGCCAATATTGGACATAATGTTATGAAGGTGACTTGAATATCAATTGAAAGATAATATTGACTAATATATTGTAATAGGTTGATACACTCATCCTATATTGTATAAGGTTGATATTGTGTCATTAACATCCATGCACAAAATAAGAAACTGTGAATAAACTATATAGATAAAAAGGGTAAATGAATAATCCAATATGGATCCATACAAATCACAAATAAAGAAGTTAATAATACATGGTCCATTAAAAGTGATTCAGAAAATATCAATTGAAGAAGAGTCCAGAGATGAGATAAAGTGTCTTGGTGGATATAAATATATATATAATTGATTGAATGAAAGTTCATTCTATCAGGTTGGTGCATTTTTACAAGATGAGTCTTGTGATGAGGATTGGATTCTTCACATCTCAGTTGGATCTAAGATCAACAAGTCGGGTCTTGTTATGAGGGTCGGATTCCTAATTTCTCAGTTGGATCTGAGAACTACAAGTTGGGTCTTGTATCAAAGATTTGGATCTCTCATATTCAGGTAAAGTTGAAGATATTAAAGGATTGATTTTATTTGTATTCATTCAAGTTAAATAAATAAAAGAATGATATTTTATCTACTTCATACAATTTGTGTTAGACGTGTTTATGAATAATTAATTGAATTTCATATATCTTATTTAGTTAATATAATTAATCTATGAAAGTGTGAAAAATAGCCAAAAGTTCTAGACATTGATTTACCCCTCCCTCTCAGTGTTAGTGTGTGTTTCAACAATTGGTATCAGAGCAGGTTCCTTCACTGCATTTTAACCACTCAATTGTTTTGAAGAGAATAATTGGTATCAGAGTAAGGTTTATTCAAGGAAAAATAGTCTAATCACTGGAAGGACAATCCTACTAAACAAACAAATGGATCTCTCCACAAATGAAGCTCCTTTATTTGATGGAACAAACTAATATTCATGGAGGGAAAGAATGCAAATATATCTAAAGTCAAGAGGATCTAGATTTTGGGACTCAGTAGTAAGTAAGCCTTGGTACTTAACTACCTCAACGAACAAATCCAAAAATGCAAAAGAAGCAAAGAGAAAAAATTTGATGGCATTAAAAGCAATCCAGAATAGATTGTTAGACCAAATCAATGAAAATATGGGACATTGAACCTCTGCTAAAGTATTATGGATCTAGCTAGAGATTTCTTATCATAGTAAAGTAAAAAACATAGAAAAAGAATAAAATGCCATCAAGGAATTGATGCAATCACCAATCATCAATAAATAAGACAACTCAAACAAGGAATTTATATAATCCCTAGTCACCAATAAAGAAGACAAATCAAACAAGGAATTTAGCAATAACTAGTCATGAATGAAGAAGGAAACTCCATCAAGGAATTGATGCATACCTCATTAATGACTCAAGAAAAAATATCAAATCTTAAGATTGATGGTATAGCTGCATTAGAAGATATTTGTATGGAACTTGGAAATGGTATATATATTGAAGTTCTTTTGGAGGCTCTTGACAATATTGAATACACAACTATGTGCACTCTAGAAGAGTTGGAGAAACTTCAAAAGAAATATATGTTTCTACTACAACAATTAGATCAATCTAACAACTATGAAGAGAAAGAACAAAATATCCATCTAGAAGACAAATAAGAAGAGGTTAATAGATTAAAGACTGAAGTTGTTGATATAACAAAAGAAATGAACCAGTTGAAGGCATATGATAAAATCAATAAATGCACAGAAGAATTAGAAGAAGCAAAGAAATGGTCAACAGTCTAAAGACTCAACTTGAAGAATCTAAGGAAAGTGAAGAAATATTGAAGAGCCAATTGACTAAAAAGGAAGAATTGTGCTACACGCTAGAATTGTGATCCAGATTTTATGAGAAAAACAAAATGAATACAGATTATTAATAGGTGCTTAACCCAAAATAATAGAGATATAGTAAACTGGTTTTCTATTCAATAATGAAATAAGCTGAAACTGTAAAATGCAACAGAAACAAGCTTGCTGGAATGGTGGCGGCTTATCTTTGAGAAGAGATGTGACAGACGTGTGCATTCTCAAGAACAAGATTACAATGAGGCTCTGAAGGCATTTTTACAATAAACAAGAATTCCAAAAACCCTAGACATCCAAAAACCTAACCCTAGGAGATGAAGTGCCAAAAGTCATGTGGGCCCCGTTTGGGTAAGTTAGTACATCAACTTCCTGGGGTCGTAAATTTTGCATACGATCTTCGTTTTAGGCGTGTGATAACCCATTGGAAATGTATCATCGAGGAGATTAATTTTTGGGGCTCAATCATTCCTTCAAATATCATTGAGGAGATCTGTCCCAAAAAACCTTCATTTAGGCTCTCAAAATGGTCCCGGAAGTTAAAACTGCTAAAAATAGTAAATTGCCAAAATTGTAAGAAAAATGTTTTGAGCCAGTTGGAAAAGGTGGGTGGCCACTGATATCCATCTGGGTCAATCCTCCCTCCTTGAAAAGAAATGGTGTCCATTGCGTTGAGTTCCCCCATCAGATGAGGAAATTTCTGCTGAATTTGGCCCCAGGTGAGCCACTTGCCTTGGTGCAGGAGCTGCCCTGCTTTGACGACTCGATAAAGTTGGATCCTTTGTTGTCAAGTGCCCTTGATATGTGTGTCCATGATCTGATCATTGGATGCCTGTTGTATGCAGTCAGGGTTGAGCTGTGTTGGTGTCAGATGTTCTTCTACTTCTGAGGTGTCCAATAATGGTGGGAAATAAGGGCAAAGGAGATCCACGTTGAACACTGGGTGTAGGACAAGGAAGGGAGGAATGTTGAGCTCAAAATAATTGTCCCCCATGGCCTTGGTGATAGTGTATGGCCCATCATAGAGTGGGCAACGCTTTCGATGGGGTCCTGTAAGGAATTCTTTCTGCAAGTGCAACCAAACTTTGTCGCCCACCTGAAACTTATGTGGCACCCGATGTTGATCATGGCATTGTTTGTACTTGGCATTGGACTTCTGTAGGATATCTTGAACCTATTGGTGGATGTGTTGGATCCGATCAATGAACCGGGTGGCTTTGTCAGCTTCAGTTGGAGCAGGAGATGAGTCGGTCGAGGTGACTGCAAGGGGAAGTGCAACATCTATGGGACCCAATGGTTGGAATCCTAACCCCACCTGAAAGGGGCTATGGCTGGTTGAGCTATGTAGGGCTCAGTTGTAGCTATGTTGGACATAGGGAAGGCTCTCATCCCATGTGCGATGTTTCTTTTAATTATACATGCAAAGGATATGCACAATCATTCAATTTACAACCTCGATTTGGCCATCTGTTTGGGGGTGGAAGGTCATGGATTTGGTGAGCTTGGTGTCCAGCAGTGACCAAAGGCTCAACCAGAATGTGATGAGAAATCGACTATCCTGATCTAAGACAATGGTTTGTGGGATTCCAAAATGTACCCAAACTGCTTCAAAGAAGATCTTGGAAGTGGCCTCTGTTGAGATGCTCTTCTTGCAGACAACTAGAATCGCCATCTTAGAAAAGCAATTAACAACTACAAAAACATAGTCATTTCCCAGCTTGGTGGATGGAAGGCCCGACATGTAGTCCATTGAGATGGATTCCCATGGCCTGTCAGGAGTAGGAAGAGGGTTGTATAGGCCCTGTTTCTTAGTGGTCGGTTTGGCAATAACACAAGTAGTGTAGGACCTGATATACTTGCTGACCTCCTATCGAAGTTTCGGCCAGCATAAATGTTTATGTAGCATCGCCACTATCTTTTCAACGCAGAAGTGTCCTGCCACCTGACTGTAGTGGACTTCCCAGATCAGTTTTTATTTCTCACTTGATGGAACATAGATATGGCCCATATGACACAACAACCCATCCTGAAGATGGAAATTATCGAAAATTGCGTTTTCACCCAAAATTTGGTAGGTGGTGGTGAAGTCAGGGTATGTATCATAGAGTTGGGGCCATCTAGATGTCTCATGGTCGCAAGAGTCTAGCACCATGGTGAGTGCCGCGATTGGCGGTCTGCTGAGGCAATCAACGACACGATTCTTGCTTCCTGTTTTATACTTGATGTTGAGGTGGAATTGTTGTAAGCATGTGGACCACTTTTGATGGAGGTCATTCTGCAATTTTCCCTGTGTCTGCATGAACTGTAGTGGCTTATGATCAGTGTGGATGATTGTCTCCTTCCCAAGAATGTAATGTCTCCACTAGAAACAGGCTTGTACAATGGAGTACATTTCCTTGTCATAAGTAGAGTACTTATAGATAGTATCTGACAATGTCTCACTATGATAGGCCACGGGGTGGCTGTGCTGAGTGAGAACGGTGCCCACAACATAGTATGAAGCATCTGTCTCAATTTCAAAGGGATGTTGCAGTTCTGGTAGTGAAAGTATTGGGGATGAGAACAAGCGCTGCTTCAAATAATCGAATGCTTGTTGTTGGGAACGACCCCATGCAAATTTTTCCTTACCACCACCCCTATTTATTTCGCTGAGGGCCCATGCAATATGGGAGAATCCCAACACGAACCTGCGGTAGAAATTGGCAAGGACTAAGAAGCTCTGAAGCTCAGTGAGTGTTGTTGGGGCTGGCCAGTCACAGATGACTTGGATCTTGGTTGGATCCACATTTACTCCATGCTGATCAATGATGTATCCCAGATAATGGACCCTGTCCATGCCAAAGGATCATTTTTCCAAGTTGGTGTATAGCTTGTGCTTCCATAGGGTGTGTAGAACCTGTTGAATATGCTGCAAGTGTTCGGCCCAAGTCTTATTGTAAATTAGAATGTCATCGAGATACACCACTACAAAAGTATTGGTGAATGGTCGCATAATATCATCCATCATCCTCATTAAAGTGGTTGGATCATTTTTCAAACCAAAGGGCATGAACAACCATTCAAAAAGGCCTTCCTTTGACTTGAAGGCGGTATTCCATACATCTTTCTGTTCTATCAAGACCTGGTGGTAGCCAGACTTCAGATCAATCTTACTGAAGTATTTGGCCCCCATGAGTTGATCAAGGAGGTCGTCGATTTGGGGAATCGGGTATCGGTTTCTGACTATGATTTTATTCAAATCCTGATAATCAATACAGAGTCACCAGGTTCCATCTTTCTTCTGCACCAGCACGATTGGGCTCTTGCAAGGTGATGAGCAGGGATGGATGTGCCCCTTGTGGAGAAATTATTGGATTTGTTGCTTGATCTCCCCATTCTCCAACAAAGAGCGGCGATAGACTGGCTCATTGGGAAGCAGTGCGTCGGGGGTCAGATCGATGGGGTGCTTGACCTGGCAGTGTAGAGGTACCCCTATAGGTGAGGAGAAAATATTCGAGTATTCTTCCATGACCTTGTCTACTTGCTTCTGTTGTGTGGAGAGGTCGGTCGTAGAGACCCTAGATGTGGCTGTGATCTTTCTCTTATTGTGAGAGTGAATCACGAAGAAGACAAAATTGCTTGTTTGAGAGATGACCTTCCTGCATTGCTTAGAAGAGATCAAGGTAATAGCACTAGGTGGGACTGCCTCGAGTATCTTATACAATTTCCTGTTCAAAGTAATAATAACACTACGAGGCCTAGACTCATATACAACATGATGTTTCCATAAATAAGGTTGGCCCAAAAGAACATCACAAACTTCGAGAGGAGAAACATCACATAATACCTTGTCTTTGAAGGGCTTGATGCATATGACAGTCGACACTGTTGGATGATGTGGAGATCGCTTCCTTGGCGGAGCCATCCAATGGTGTAGGGTTGTGGGTGTGGCGTTGTTGGAAAGGTGAGCCTCTTAATGACCTCTACTGAGATAAGGTTCTTCTAGCTACCGCTATGAACGATGACATGCAACAGGGTAGCTTTTACCCACATCTGTGAATGGAAGAGGTGCTCTCCTTCTTCTGGCTTGTCTGGTTCACCAGCCTGGAGCTTGGTGGTAGAAACGGTGGCACTGGGTTCCGCATCAATGATCCATATTCCCCTTTCTATTTATGGATAAGAGTTAGAATCCGCATTTGATTCAGAGGCTTTCACTTCAGCCACTAACAACTGCTTTGAGCGGTAGTCAACAGTGTTATGCCAAGGACTCTTATGGAAGTTGCACCACTTCCCGGTATCTTTCTTTGTCTTTCTGGTGTCCTTCTTTGCTTACGGCTTGGACTGGTTGTCCTGATACTGTCCATCTTTTCTCTGTCCTTTGTTCTATGGGTTGGGGCTACCCTTTCCCGGCGTTTTTTGTGAGGGGTTCCCAGGCCCAAATTGCCGCGTCTTTTGTTTGAGCTTCTACTCGATTTTGACAACATATCGGTAGGCCGCGCCCAAGGATAAGATGTCTAGAAATTACATTTTGGTCTGGATGTATCTATGCGGAGCACCGTGATACTTGAGAACCAGATGTCACTCTGAATCTTTGATACCCAGTTTGGTGCGCAAGGTATGGAAGATATTTGTGAAATCGGGCACTGCTTGGTCTCTTTCTTGCCACAGTGTGGTCCATTTGGTATACATGTCATCATAACTTTCGATAGGGTAGTATTTCTCCTTGATATCATCCTTAAAGGATTCCCAGGTTTCCTTTGTTTCCTTTTGCTCACAGAAAGTTTCCCACCAATCTTTGACATGGGGAATGACTTTGAGGAGTGCAAAAGTAATATTTTCTCTATTCGAAAAGTTATGGACAAAAAAATACCCTTCTAGTAGATTCAACCACTTGTCTACAACATTTGCTTCTATCTGACCGTCAAATATAGGAATATTGAAGTTTATTTGTACCTTGAAGGGGGCGGCGCCTCCGTTCGAAGAAGATGTGTCGCTTGTTGGTAGTCGCTGAAGGATTTGTGTGAAACCATCCATAATCTCATTCCTATATTGCGTGAGGGATTCCTCAATCAATAGTTTTAAAGGATCTATTGTCCTGTCATCTTTCTTTTCTCCTGCCATGAGAGTTCGCTTGGGCGTGCGAGAGCTTTTGTCCTCAAGAGAAACAAGCTTGAGACCCAACTCTTTGTACTCTGACCTCGTTGGGGACATGCATTAAGACGACAAGGAGTAGACCGCTATGATACCAATAATACAGATTTTATGAGTAGCATGAAATGAATACATATTATTAATAGGTGCTTAACACAAAATAACAGAGATACAATAAAACTGGTCTTCTATTCAATAATGAAATAAGATGAAACTGTAAAATGCAGTGAAAACAAGCTTGCTGGAATGGTGGCAACTTATCTCTAAGAAGAGATGTGACGGATGCACACATTTGCAAGAAGAAGATTACAATGAGGCTTTGAAGGCCTTTTTACAATAAACAAGAATGACAAAAACCCTAGACATCCAAAAGCCCAACCCTAGGAGATGAAGCGACAAAAGTCATGTGGGCCCCGTTTGGGTAAGTTAGTACATCAACTTCTTGGGGTCGTAACTTTTGCATATGATCTTCGTTTTAGTCGTGTGGTATGTCGTTGGAAAGGTATCCCCAATAATTCCTTCGGCTATCATTGAGGATCTCAATCCCGAAAAACCTTCATTTAGGCCCTCAAAATGGCCCCGAAAGTTAAAACCGCTAAAAATAGTAAATTGCCAAAATTGTCAGAAAACTGTTTTGAGCTAGTTGGAAAAGGTGGGTGGCCACTGATATCCATCTAGATCAAATTGGAATTCATCAACCTCAAAAGGATTCAGCTATAAAACAAGGAAGAAATCAAAATATTGAAGACTAAAGTTGTTGATCTAACAAAATAAATAGAAGAGTTCAAGACATATGACAAAAAAAACAAATGCATAGAATTCTTGGATGAGATAGAAGAAATAATCATCATTATAAAGACTCAACTTGAATAAGATAAGGAAATAGAAGAATACTTGAAGATCGAGTTGAATAAAAAGGAAGAAACATCTCACATATTGGAATTGGAAGTTATCAACCTCAAAAAGAAGAATGAAAAGACAAAAACAAGTGTCAAATTCCAGAACAACTCAGTCATCCTGGATAAGATCTGGAACAGTCAAAGACCAACCGATGAGAAAATTGGTCTTGGGTACAATAAGAAAGAAGAAGGTGGCAAGTGGAACACCATTCACAAACATGACAAAATATTATCCTCCTCAAAAGGAAAAAGTGCAATCACAAACCAAATACAAACCATCAACTTTGTTAAAGGAGGAAGCTATAAAAGTAAAAAGAAAGAAACATATCAAATGATGGACTTCTCATGTCACAAGATACTCGAGTTTGGAAACACCTTCAATAGTTATTTCTTTTCTTGTAAAAACTTTTGTCACAAAACATTGGAATGCAAGAGTCCTGAAAATAAAAATGCAGGAAGGTCCAATAAATTAATGAGATGTTGGAGATGTAATTATGTTGGTCACACAAAAAAGTTTCTTCACACCATGATATGCTACAACTGTGATGATTTTGGGCACAAATCCCATGACTGTAGGAAATCTAGAAGAAAACCCATGAAAAATAGTCCATACAAGTCAGGAAGGAAATATAATGAACTTTGGAAGAAAAGAAGAGAGGATAAATCTCAAAGGAAAAATGTAGAAAAGAAAAGTTCATCAAACAAAGTGCCTTATGGAAATATATGGAGAAGAAAATATGAAGTATAAAGCAAGAAAGATAATGAAGATATTGCACCTAAAAATGAAGAAATTGATAACAAAAAACTGATGGATGAAACTCCTAATAAGGAATGTGAAATTCAAAGATTTTCATATGAAGAGGAACAAGCTCAAGGAAGAAGATGAAGTAGATTATGGTGCAAAAAATAGTGGTTATGATGATAAAATCTCAAAATAAAATTAGTCTGTAGAATAATGTGATGAATAAAAAAATAAAATCTAAATAAGAAAGCAACAAAAGGAGTTCAAAATATATAAAGACAGGGTATGAACAGAGAAACGTTATTAATCATATGAAAGAACAATAAATATCTCTTGGAATAAAAGAACTAAAGAATAACAAGAAGCAGAATAAATAGATCAAGAAGACCAATAAGCTTCACACCCTTGTCCGTTATGACAAAGAAGAAGACAACGAAACCCTATTTGTACATAAAAATCGCAAGAGATGAGATAACAACTGACACATTCACAAGGGGAGAAAAGTAGTAAAAGTTTTATTTCCTTTGTTATCAATGTCAAAAGATGAGAGATAACAATAAAAACAAATTCCAAAATAAATGGGACAAAGACATGGGGAGCAACACCTTTGGGGGAGCATCATCTTAGGGGGAAAATATAAATATTCTGTTTGTCATTGTTTTCGAAGGGGGGAGAGATAAAGAGTAAAAAAAAGTCAAATCAAAGGATTGAAAATACATAATACATTTCACAAGGGAAGTAAGATTGTTTTACTAAGGTTGCCATCAATAACAAAGGGGGAGATTGTTGGCAATTTAGTTTTCATTGATGTCAACCTTGATAAATAGGTGAAGTATCATTGATTGATTGGTTTGAGAAGCATTTTCAATATTGGACATATTGTTATAAAGGTGACTTGAATGTCAAGCATTGTCAATATTGGACATAATGTTATGAAGGTTGGACCGTAATTTTATGAAGGTGACTTGAATGTCAAGCATTGTAAATATTGGACATAATGTTATAAACGTGACTTGAATATCAGTAGAAATATAATGTTGACTAATATATTGTATGAGGTTGATACACTCATCCTGTATTGTATAAGGTTGATATTGTGTCATTAATATCCATGCACAAAAGAAGAAACTGTGAAGAAACTATCCAGATAAAAAGGGTAAATGGATAATCTAATATGGATGCATATAAATCACAAATAAATAAGTTAATAATACATGGTTCATTAAAAGTGATTCAGAAAATCTCAATTGAAGAAGAGTCCAGAGATGCGACAGAGTGTCTTGGTGGATATATATATATATATATATATATATATATATATATATATATATATATATATATATATATATATATATATAATGGATTGAATGAAAGTTCATTCTATCAGGTTGTTGCATGTTTACAAGCTGAATCTTGTCATGATGATTGGATTCCTCACATATCAGTTGGATCTGAGATCAACAAGTCGAGTCTTGTTATGAGGGTTGGATTCCTCACATCTCAGTTGGATCTAAGAACTACAAGTTGGATATTGTATTAGAGAGTTGGATCTCTCATTTTCAGTTGAAGTTGAAGATATTAAAGGATTTATTTTATTGGTATTCATTCAAGTTAAATAAATAAAAGAATGATATTTTATCTACTTCATATAGTTTGTGTTATATGTTTTTATGAATAATTAATTGACTTGCATATATCTTATTCAGTTAATTTAGTTACTCTACGAAAGTGTGAAAAGTAGACAAAAGTTCCAGACACTAATTCACCTACCCCTCTCAGTGTTAGTGCATGTTTCAACAGATTAATGGTTAGGATTTCTTTCGTGTCCATTTTCAAAAACAATAAATCTTAATCAATTTTAGGATAGTTTTATAGCTTGCCTTAACATTACAATGGGGAGTAGTCCTTTCTTGTTATCTTTTTTCACTTATATTCTCTTATTTCATCTTCCAAATACAATTATCATGTTTGGGAATAATCTAGTTTGTTGGCTCTAAGATGAAGTTGGACATATTATATCTTCCTCGATTGCTTATAGGGCATCTTGTCACTTTTATCCAATGAAGAATTGGATGAATTGTTGGTACTTTTAGATTTATGAATTTATCTTATAGTCATCTAGTTTCATGATGAAATCTTTTATATTATATTGTTTTAGTGATTTTAATATTTCTTAGGAGCTCCGCATGTGACTCTATCGATTTCCCCATTCATTGATTCTGATTAATATTTTCTTTGTGCATAAATGGTGTTTAGACAATGAATCATAAAACTCAAATAGTTAGTATTTGTTGCAATGACTCATTATGTCTTTAGATAGTATTTTTTATCAAAAAAATGATGATTCTATTAGAAATATTTAAGAGGGGCGAATAGGAAGCTAGGTTTATACTAATGTGAACTTGTGGATCATTCTTACCATTTCTTATGTTTTCTCAGAAGGTAGGACTATGATTAAATTTCTCATTGTTCATATGCTAAGTAATATTATTTTCCAAGATTAATGATCAAGAAAATTAAATTTATATCTTATATTTTTTTTTGAAATTTGTTAAAGATGGTTTGGCATGGATATATTTCGTGCAAGTGTTTGAAAAAATTATTGGGAAATTTTTCCTGATATTTATAAAATGTGGATCAATAGTTAACGATAGGAAAATAATGGTTTCACAACTCATCTTTCTTTGTCTATTTTATGGGGACTAATGTCAATGATCATAATTTACTCCATAGGTCATATTTCTAGAGTTTTCCTTTACAATATTCAGAGATTTCCTTTGGACTTAAGTATGTATGCAATATTTCTCCCAAATTAAACATAGTCAAGGGTTGAAAATATTTTCTCCCTCCATTCAATGGAGATGAAGAATTGAATGGAAATACATGTATTATGAATCACACTCCAATATCATTATAATATTTTATTTTTGACCCTTGGAATATCATATGTAATAAATCATGTGTTATTTCTACTCACACTATTTTGTTTTAATACTTTTCCATATAATAAATATCGGTTGGACCTAAACATATGTTGCTTGAATGAAGTAGTGTAATTTAAGGTGAATAAATGGCCCAAGCCACAAAGGAAAGATTCTAAGTCCATAAACTAGTTCTATTGGAAAATAAGATGTGATAATCCAATGGATGATTCATTTGGAAAATCAAGAAAGTGAAAATTGATTAGAAGCATAAAAAAGACAAGGTGTTCATAAAAAATACTATAAAAATATTGAATTTAGAAACTGAAAATGTACAAGTGATTAATTAATTAAGCAAATGGTTTCTCAAGGATTGAATCTCTTCAGGTCAAGTATAATCACATCCCACGGGGGGTCATACGTGTGTGACACACTGCTAGGTGTTGAGGTTCCTATCAATGTTGAGATCACACAAACATAGTGAGACTCTAGCCAAAGGAAAATTGCAATCCTGCTCCTAGATGGAGGGCAGGGGTCAGTACCAACATACATGAACTAAGTTCCCCAGGATACAGACCCAACAATTGAAGAAATATAATATATGTGCACACATTCATGTGTGTCATGATCTCTAGGAGCAACTGGAATCTATTTCCAAGGAATCGTCGAGGAGTTGGGTGGGATAGGAGGTGGAACCTCTTGTCAATGATATATTGGGGTAGGAGGTGGGGGCCTCTCTTTATGGGGTCAGGGAGGCATGAACGAGGTGGGGAGTATGATGCATTAGCGATGCTTCTTGGTTTTGAATGTAAAATGGATCCAATACTTGTTAATTTTTCGGTAGAAATCAATAAAATGACCATCATGTCCATAAATACTGCATGGGTTACTATTCCAAGATCCAACTAACATGGACACATAATACATAGTGGATGGGTTCACTAACTACTAGAGGCTATGATACCGATTAAAGAGATGGTTTGGATGATTTTGGAATATTCATTTGAAGGAATGCTACCAATGTGGCATGGAAATGTGTGAGATATGAACAATGGTGAGTGTAATCTCCATATGATAAGCATATGACATAAGGGTGGTTTATATGAAATGTAGTGTTGTGCACAATGGTAGGCTCCTTTCAATCAAGAAACATATATTTCAATATTTTTCCATATAATAAATCCTAATAATAGAATATTGGTTTCCCCCTTACATTAACATTGCTCCCCTAGAATATGAACTAGCGTTTGTTTATTCTTTAAATGACTCCACAAGTTAGGTAGTACTATGACCAAGGCTAAATAACCTTCTATTCCAATCCGTCAAATGATATGTATTTATTCTTACCCCACTAGACACCCTTTCTAGTAGTTGTTATATTATGAAGTGGTGTTGTAATCACTGAAAATGATGTTATGAACCTTTTAAAAATATTTGGTATCCCTGGAAAAATCCTAACTTTATGAGGACTCTATAGAGAAGGAGATAGAGTAGTGGCAAGCTTGGGTGGATCGTATAGTGTTAGATTCTCTATATTTCATATTGAAAAAATGTTCATATAAGGTGGAAGACTAAGTTTGTAAGCATTGTTTCCAACCTTATCCAATATTTTGAAAGGCCCATGTATCTTAGGATTTTTATTTTCTTTCATGATTATTGTAACCATTATGTTTAAAGAGTGGTAAGAACCTATGTCTCAAAATTTGAAGGCATTTTCATATTGATCATGTCTAGCCTCATATTCTTCTGAGATTTCAACAATTTCTCAAGAGCTTGAACGACTATATGCTTGATCCACTATATGAACTTATCTTCCTTCAGTGCACCACTCAAGGAATTTTCCCTAGATTCAAGTTGTCCATATACAATATTTAATGGTGATATTGGAAAATGTACAATTTTTTTTTCCAAAATAGGACTTACTAGTGGAAGTGTGTACAACCATATTATAAGAATGTTGCATGAAAACTAAATTTTGATCCCATTTCCTTTGGTGCTTCAAATGACTCTACAAGTTAGATAGTTCTATGACCAAGGCTAATAAATCTTCTATTTCAATTCTTCAAATGATATTTATTTAATCTTACCCCAGTAGATGTACCCTTTCCACTAGTTGTTATAGCATGAAGTGTTGTTACAACCACTAAAAACAATGCTATGGATTTTCTTTAAATATTTGGTATCCCTCAATACTCCTAATTTATGTAGAACTAGTTTCCATAGGAAATTTAAGGATGACCTTTGTATTTGTAGGATCAATATTCAACTCAACTTCACCAATCACATTACCCAAGTACACCAAGCACTGCTTAGCATACTCACACTATTCTGTGTTTAGTAACTACTAATGTTTCATAAATGTCTCTAACACTTCCTTCATTTGTATCACATGCTCCTCCCAAGTATACTATCACAAATGAATCTTGGAATCAACACAACACAACATTCATTAAAGACATAAAAGTAGTTGATGCATTACCCAAATCGAAAGAAATTACTAAGAATTCATACAATCCTTTCTTCATCATGAAGGAAGTCTTCCAAGTGTCTTCTTCCTTGATCTAGATTTAATTATATTCAAATTTTAAATCTATCTTGGTGAAATACTATTCATGTTGCACTTGTTATAACAACTCATCAATCCATAGGAAAGGGTATTCATTCTTGAGAGTGGTATATTTTTAGCCTAGTAGTCAATGTACGTTCTCCAAGTCCCATGCTTCTTTGGTACGAAAATGACATAGGAACCACATGGTCAGATACTTGGTCTTATGAATCCTTCCTCAAATAACTCGTGCAAATGCCTCTTCATTTTATCTGAAATCTTATGTGGAATGTCTATACATTGATATGTTTGGTAAAGGAGAATCTATAAGTAACTATATCTTGTGCTTCACTTCCCTCTTAGGTAGGAAACCATTTTAATCATGAAACACTTCTCTATAAGCCTCAAAAAACTATTATATCTAATACTTATGTTCTTCTGTATGTATCCCTCTGACGCACGCACCCGCAGACTCTCAACCTGCAGGTTGGAAGGTTCATGTGCTCATAGGATCTTTCCTTCACTACTGGCCCGAAGAACTCTAAATGGATCTTCTATTTCCCTATCGGGAAATCTGCACCCACATCAAACTCTCACGGGATCCCCTCTTTACACTCGGGGGATCGGACTTCGCAACTTTGCGAATCCAGTGGTCAAACGTTGGTCTCTCTAATCTCTGAAACCTGAAACAGTCAACGCTGACCCTTCTCTTTCCTTTCGGGATTTTCCTTATTGCAATTTTGGCAATCGCGATGTCGAGAAACTTGTCTTCCCAACTCTCGATATGCCGAAACTCCGATACACTCGTGCGCTTTGAATTTTCAATGCTGCCTCACCCCTGTCGGGACTTCGGACTTCGCGGTATCACGAATCCTAATGCAAGGAGTTCGGGAATTCACCCCACGAAACTCCGAAATGGCATGCCACCTGTCCACTTGTTGACTCCTCCATGGCCCACACAAATCCTCTTAGCTTTCGGGATATTGTGTTTCGTGATTTCGTGATTCCTGTTGCCAAGTTCACGGGATTCCAACCTACGAAACCTCGATATGGAAATTCATGTGTAAATCCGACGACCCTTATGGCTCAGATCTACGGTCTTGCCCCTCCTGAGATTTGAACCTCTCGGGAATACTCACCGTATCTCCCCTGCTCCTTCACGAGATCTAACAGCTCACGGGAATTCGTGAATTATCTTAAGAGAATTTCGACCATCTGTCCTTCCTGATGATTTCTGCAAAATGAACCAAGTATTCCTCCGTGAAAACTTGTGCACCCGCACACAACTTGCAACGCCTGCTAAACACTCCACGGCCCAAAATTCCTGTGTTTCTCTTTGGTGATTACTCAAAGGTCCTATACCTCCTGAGATTTATCTCAGCATCGAGTCTTAAAGAAGACTCCTACGCGCACTCCTTGTGGCAACCTTCAAACACTTCCAAGTGTTGAATTTCCTTCGACCCTATGCACACTTGCAGCAGTAGTCTCTTCGATACTTCACTCAGGTCCACAACCCTGAGACTTCACTTAGCCTGCACACTCCTTGCACGGCTCCTGTGCTTGACTGCACCTTTTGTGTGAATGAGAACAAAATATATCCCTATCTGAACCCTTTGTCAGTGCACTCCTTGCGGACAATTCGACTGAACTCCTTGCAGGAACTCTTTCTCAGATAGAGAAACAATTGAAACTCATTCCTACTTCCCTTCAGACTTCAAACTCAAAACATGAAATCATATACACAACATATAAAGCAAATGTATAACAGGAGGCAAACATTCATGAGAATATCATTCAACATCAATACACAGAGAACAAACGCCAAACCATGAATTTGAATCAAACTCTTTCTATTAATCCAAATATCTGTACATGGGTGTTCTTACACAACTCTCTGCATGCTCTTGCTCTCCCCAACAATGTTGCTTTCTCATCTGATGATACAATACACAATGAGGGTGTCTATATCTCGTTTCCCTCTTGCGCTCTAAAATTGTCTAATCTAGAATTAAATTCTATCTACCTGCATTAACTATCATAAATGTCTTTTATCTACTAAGGACAAGAGAAATCACTCAAGGTCCTTTTACATTATATAAGTGCGCTCCTTCTTAATGGCTTCATTTAAGATGGTGCATCAAT
This sequence comes from Picea engelmannii, assembly GCA_009831015.1. NCBI lineage: Eukaryota > Viridiplantae > Streptophyta > Pinopsida > Pinales > Pinaceae > Picea > Picea engelmannii. Next base: position 89,614 of record ML796438.1, read on the forward strand.
TTCAAGGTGATTTCAAAATTCGCGCTAGCGCTTGTCCAGCTATCTTTTGCTTCCGCGCTAGCCAGCTTAATGTTGGTGATGCTCCTGCATCATACTCCTTGGCTTGAAAAAATTTCATGGGCTCCTGTCCATGAGCTCGTGCACGGTCTGTCCATGCTTCTAGATCTCTGCTTCGGTCTCCCAGCTGGCATCTTCAACTGGATGGCCCTTCCATTTGACCAGATACTCCAAATATTTCTTTCACCTGGTCTTCTTGCTTACTCTTTTGTCCAGTATGCACTCCATCTGCAGCTTGTCTGCAACTGGCATCTTCTTTTTCCACTAGATCATTGGCTACTCATCTCCTGTCCCTGCTTCCTCATCCTTATATGGGTACAAATCAAAGATATTGAATATCAGAGAAATTCTGATCCCATCGGGTAATTCAATCTCGTAAGCATTCATCCCAAATTTCTTCAAGACCTTACATGGTCCGATTTTCTTCATCTTCAATTTATTATATGTTCCTCTCGGGAACCTTTCATTTCTTAAATGTCCCAGAATCAAGTAAACTGAAGTTGTCTCTTGTGCTGATCCACTCTACGCTTGTATTCTCGGCTTGAATTCTGTAGTCGGTCCTTCACTTGGCTGTGAAGTTCTTTCATCGCCTTTGCAAATTCTTCTGCACTAGCACTCCTAGTCGCAGTTTGTTACAAATCTCTTAGCTTAGAAATTCCCCTCGGCTGCATGCCATAGACAATATGAAATGGACTCTGCCATGTGCTTCTATTAACTGAGTCATTATAAGCAAACTCTGCCTGTGGTAATATGTTGTCCCACTAGATGTGGTGTTCTGTCACCAAGCTTCTCAGCAAGTCTCCCAGACTTCTGTTCACCACTTCTGTCTGTCTATCCATCCGAGAATGATAAGCCAAACTAAATGACAAGTTAGTTCCCAGCTTCTTCCATAAGGTCCTCCAAAAGTGCCCTATGAAATTTGTATCTTGATCCGAGACTATACTCCTTGGAAAACCATGAAGTCAAATGACTTCTTTGAAAAACAGATTCACAATGTGAGTTGCGTCACTAGTCTTCTGACATGCAATGAAGTGTGCCATCTTGGAAAATCTATCCACTACCACAAAGATTGAATCACAACCTCTTTGTGTTCTTGGCAATGCCAATATGAAATCCATGCTAATTGCATCCCACGACCTTTCGGATATGGGCAATGGTTGATAGAACCCCGCATTATGCTTCCTTCCCTTCGAATGCTGGCAAATTCTGCATCTGTCCATGAATTTCTTGACATCTTCTCGCATTCCCGGCCAAAAATATGACTCATTCAACTTTTCAAACGTCTTGTCGTGACCAAAGTGCCCTGCCAATCCTCCACTGTGTTTCTCCTTCAACAAGTTCTCCTTCATGGAGCATTTCGGAATAAACAATTGATTACCTCTAAACAATAATCCTTCCTGGATCATGTACTCTGCCCACTGGATTTTATCTCTAAGAACTAGATTCTCAACTACTTCATACTCCTCTTTAAAATCCTGATCATCTGCGTACATGTCCCTGAGATCATCAAAACCCAACTTTTTGACTCTGAACTCTTGCAACAACAAACACTTCCTGCTCAAAGCATCAACAACTTTGTTAGTAGTACCAGAAATATGTTTAATCACAAAAGTGAAATTCTGCATATACTCAACCCATTTGACATGTCTCTGATTCAACTTTTCCTGTTGATTCACAAACTTCAATGCATGATTGTCACTGTATAAGACAAATTCTTTTGGGATTAAGTAATGCCTCCATTTCTTTAATGCCTGGATAATAGCATATAACTCCTTGTCATATGTAGAGTACTTCACCTTCGCTTCATTCAGCTTCTCGCTGAAGTATGCTATTGGTCTGTCTTTCTGACTCAAGACTGCTCCTATTGCAAACCCACTTGCATCGCATTTCACTTGAAATGTCTTCTGGAAATCCGACAATACCAAAACTGGTTGTTCCGTGATCTTCCTCTTCAACAGATTAAAAATTTTCTTAGCCTCTTCTGTCCAGTGAAAAGACTTGTGTATTTTCTTCACTGTATCCATCATCGCTTCACTAATTCCACTGAAATTCCTAATGAACTTTTGGTAGAAACTAGCCAATCCGTGAAAACTTCTCACCTCTAAGATATTCTTCGGTGATGGCCAATTTTTGATCACTTCCACCTTATCTGGATCCATCCTCAACTCATCTACAGAAATAACAAATCCCACGTAGATGAGCTCCATCTTCATGAATGAGGATTTCTTCATGTTTATCAAAATCTTCTCCTGCTGCAACCTCTGCATCACTGTAGCCAAATGCTTCAGATGCTCTGCCACTGTTTTACTGAAAACCAGTATGTCATCCAAATATACGATAAATTTTTTTCCGATGAACTCTCTCAGGACCTCGTTCATCAACCTCATGAAGGTACTCAACGCGTTTGTTAAGACAAACGACATAACAAGCCATTCATACAACCCTTTGTTGGTTTTGAATGCTGTCTTCCACTCATCACCTTCTCTCATGAGGATTTGATGATAACCGCTTTTCAAATCAATATTTGAAAAATACTTTGCTCCACTCAAGCAATCCATCAGATCATCCATCCTCGGCAATGGAAACTTGTACCTGATGGTTATCTTGTTAATCACCCTCGAGTCAATATACATCCTCCAGCCTCCATCTTTCTTCGGACTGAGTATTGTTGGAACAACACATGAACTCAAGCTTTCCCTGACCAAACCTTTGTCCAACAACTCCTGGACTTGTCTTTTAACTTCTTCATTCTCTTGCAGTGTCAATCTGTACACGACTTTGTTTGGAAAATGGGCTCCTGGTATGAGATCAATGTGATGACTCACACTTCTGATCGATGGCAATGAATGAGGTAATTGTCCACTACTATGTCAGCGAACTCTTCCAACAGTTCCTAAACTTCTTCTGGTAAGTCATCCACTCTTGTGCTGGTCAAAAAAATCTTTGGTTTCCTGACCATGATGAACTGTGGATCTTCCTTCTTCTTAACCTATGTAAGAAGTTCCTTCCCACTCATGAGAAGTACAATGTTTCTTACTTCCGGTTTCACCTCCTTATCTTTAATTGGAAGCAACATGTGTGTTCTCCCATTCTTCTCCAGGGTATATGTGTTCATTCTCCCATCATGAATCACATTCCTATCATATTTCCATGGCCTACCCAACAATAGATGACAAACATCCATAGGAATGACATCACATAATATCTTATCATTATATCCTCCTATCTTAAATTCGACTAAACATTGTTTAGTGACAGTTACCTGATGTCCTTTTTGTAGCCACGAAACTCTATATGGGCTTGGATGATCAGTTGTCTCCAACTCCAGCTTTTCTACCATCTCGGTTGAAACGAGATTATCCGTGCTACCACTATCCATGATGACCTTGCATACCCTGTCCTTGGTCTTGCAAGTAGTCCTGAAAAGTCTAGTTCTTTGGAATGAACTCTCCACCTCCTTCTCTAGTGTCAAAAGGGCTTTTCGCATCATCAACAATCTTCCGCCTTCAGTGTCTTCTGCCTAAACATCCTACCTCTGTGCTTCGACGATGTGAGCTTCTCCACTTTCTTTCTTTTTATCTGGACACTCATAAGACTTGTGCCCATTCTTTCCACATGTGAAGCATGTTATTACTCCACCTCTTCCTCTTCCTCTACCCCTAGTACGAGGAAAAGTGTTATTGTCAGCATAATCTCCTCTCTGCTCAGTATGTTTCCCTCTCTGTGAGGTTCCACCTCTCTCAGTTCGAGTCTGAGGCTTCTTCCAGTCCTCATTGGGCTTCTGATATTTATCCTGGGCAACTAATTTGCCTCTGGGCTGACTTCTGCCTCGGCCTCTCTGACCCTGCTTTCGGCTCAACTTCTCTTCCGCTTTCAGAGCCATCTGATAAGCATCTTCCACCATTCAGATGGTTACCATGCTCATCTCATCCTGGATATCATATCTCAGGCCATTCATGTATCTGGCTACTTTTTCATCATCGCTCTCCCGATGACCTGCCCTGATGTTCAACTTATAGAATTCCTCAGTGTATTCTTTCACTGTCATCAGCTTCTGTCTCAGGTTCTGCATCCTCCTGAACAGAGTAATTTGATAATCTCTGGGGATGAATTTCACCTTCATCTTCGTGATCATTCTATCCCAGCTTTTGATTTTCTGCTTGCCTTTGCAGCGTCTATCAGCTTGTAGTTCATCCCACCACAATGCTGCATGTCCTTTCAATCCGGTGACAGCATGCTTGACTTTCTTGTCCTCTTCGAAATCTTCATAGTCAAAGTATGTGTCTAGAGCTCTAATTCAGTCTAGAAGCTCCTCTGCATCCAAGTTTCCCTCATAAACTGGAATGTCCATCTTCGCTCTTGCAGCCATCCTTGCAATAGCTCTGATCAAACGTTCGTTTGATGCATCTTCGGCTACAACTTCTTCTTCATGTTCAGCCTCAATCTCACTCTCGGAATCACTAAGATCCCCAGGACTAACTGTACGTCTTTGTGCTGTCTCCATGTCTTCGAGTCTAGCTCGTAGATCACACATCTCTCTCTCCATGGCTGGATCTGTCATCTGCCTGCCTCTTCTCCTCAGCATTTCCCTATCCTTTGGTGGATCGGGTGTTTTCTTGTCCCTCCTCCTTGGCGGCATGGTGAATTCTCCTTTTCTCTGCTATAGAAAGCAAAGAACCTTTCTGAGCTCTGATACCAAACTGACGCACGTGCCCGCAACCCCTCAACCAGCAGGTCGGAAGGTCCGCGTGCTCATAGGATATTTCCTTCACTACTGGCCCAAAGAACTCTAAACGGCTCTTCTATTTCCCTATCGGGAAATCTGCACCCACAACAAACTCTCACAGGATCCCCTCTTTACACTCGGGGGATCGGACTTCGCAACTTCGCGAATCCAGTGGTCAAGCATTGGTCTGTCTAATCTCGGAAACCCAAAATAGTCAACGCTGACCCTTCTCTTTCCTTTCGGGATTTTCCCTATCGCGATTTCGACGATCGCGATGTTGAGAAACTTGTCTTCCCGACTCCCGAATCCCGATATGCCGAAACTCCGATACATTCATGCACTTTGAATTTTCAACACTGCCTCACCCCTGTCGGGACTTTTGACTTCGCGGTATCGCGAATCCTAATGCAAGGAGTTTGGGACTTCACCCCACAAAACTCCGAAATGGCGTGCCACATGTCCACTCGTTGAATCCTCCGTGGCCCACACAAATCCTCTTGGCTTTCGAGATATTGCGTTTCGTGATTTCGCAATTCCTGTTGCCAAGTTCACGGGACTCCAACCTATGAAACCCCGATATGGAAATTCACATGTAAATCCGACGGCCCTTATGGCTCAGATCTATGGTCCTACCCCTCTTGAGATTTGAACCTCTCGGGAATACTCACCGTATCTCCCCTGCTCCTTCGCGAGATCTAACGGCTCACGAGAATTCACGAATTATCTTCAGATAATTCCGACCGTCCGTCCTTCGTGATGATTTCTGCGAAATGAACCAAGTATTCCTTCGTGAAAACTTGTGCACCTGCACGCAACTTGCAACGCCTGCTAAACACTCCATGGCCCAAACTTCTTGTGCTTCTCTTTGGCGATTACTCGAAGGTCCTATACCTCTTGAGATTTCTCTCAGCATCGAATCTTAAAGAATACCCCTGCATGCATTCTTTGCGGCAACCTTCAAACACTTCCAAGTGTTGAATTTCCTTCAACCCTGCGCACACCTGCAGCAACAGTCTCTTGGATACTTCACTCAGGTCCACAACCCTGAGACTTCACTTAGCCTGCGCACTCCTTTCATTGTTCATGTGCCTGACTGCACCTTTTGTGTGAATGAGAACAAAAGCTATCCTTATCTGAACCATTTGTCAACGCACTCCTTGTGGACAATTCGACTGCACTCCTTGCAGGAACTCTTTCTCAGATAGAGAAACAATTGAAACTCATTCCTACTTCCCTTCAGACTTCAAACTCAAAACATGAAATCATATACACAACATATAAAGAAAATGTATAACATGAGGCAAATATTCATGAGCATATCATTCAACATCAATACACAGAGAACAAACACCAAACCATGAATTTGAATCAAAATCTTTCTATTAATCCAAATATCTGTACATGGGTGTTCTTACACAACTCTCTGCATGCTCTTTCTCTCCCCAACAATGCTGCTTTCTCATCTGATGATACAATATACAATGAGGGTGTCTATATCCGGTTTCACTCTTGCGCTCTAAAACTGTCTAATCTAGAATTAAATTCTATCTACCTTCATTAACTATCATAAATGTCTTTTATCTACTAAGGATGAGAGCAATCGCTCAAGGTCCGTTTACATTATACAAGTGCGCTCCTTCTTAATGGCTTCATTTAAGATGGCACATCAATTTCAAGGTGATTTCAAAATTTTCACTGGCACTTGTCCAGCTGTCTTTTGCTTCCGCACTGGCCAGCTTAATGTTGGCGATGCTCCTACATCACCCTCCATGGATTATTTGTCATCCATTGATTTGACATCTTTTTAGTTCTAACTCAATAAGAGAAGTACATACTTATTGCTTGAGTTGATTAATTTCTTGGCTTTATGGGAACCCACTAAAGAGACCTCATAATTACCTATATATGCATTGATGCTAAAATATTCACCATATTTAATCAAGCGATGTTGGTTTCCCTTCTCATAAAAAAGTGAGAGCTTATATACATGTATGGGTTACAAAAAACTACATTAGAGCAATAAAAAAATACAACATTGACTTCTAATCCATCAATAACATTTGCACTAGTAACAAATCTAAGGATACATGTTTAGTAACTTTTAATTCTACATCCTTGTTCACCCATCCCAAAGAGAATGGATAAGGGTGATCAAGGATCTCTAAACCAAGCTTACTTACTAAATCCTCTTTAATGAGGTTAACCTCTTAACTAGAATAAAACAATGCATTAACCTTATTCTTATTAATATGAATCTTGATATGTAACAACTTTGTCATTTCCTTCTCCTCTTGTGGAGGCTACTTAGGTTCACCTCCTTTTGCATTGTTGCATAGACTTCTAATTGTTGTAACCAAGGATTTGATTTTAAGTGATTGCCTCATATTATTCATAGAGCTTGATCTTAACCTTTGCTTCCACTTTAAAAAGGTATTGGTAATATTAGTTACTACAGTTCCCATTTTTGAGCTTCATTTTCTCCTTCTCTTTCCTTGGCTCCTCATGATATTTTGAGTTCTCATGAGTTTTGAGTTTCTCTGAAAATGGGTTGATATTTATCTTGAGAGTGATCATGAGTAAGGAAAAATTCTTGGAAATTTCAACCACTTGAACTATCAACGTTGTAAATCTTATTTCACCTTCATCAAAGGGTCATTGCTAGTACTCATCTTCCATTTCATCAATTTATGACTTCTTATTAAAATTTATTCTATCAATCTTGGAAACCACAAGGTGGAAATCTCTAGTAGGATTAGATTCTATAAGTAGGGTATGTATACATTGCACCTAGATCGTACAAATTCCCAAATAAAACTGCTCTGATACCACTATTATTTATAAATTCTCTTGGGTATTTCAATGCATGGATTACCAAAACACGTCTACAACTACAATGACTACAATGAAACTATACTCGGCCAATTGGTAACTAGTGCATATGTATCTTAAATCCAGATCTATCATGCACCAAGAGGGATCAAATCTCTCAAATTGCAAACCTTTCCTCAAGTTTTTGTAATCTAAAAAAGGTTTTCACCTCGAGGGACATGATCCCTTTTGGTGCATGATAGATCTAGAGTTAAGATGGATTTGCATTGTTCTTATATATATATATATATATATATATATATATATATATATATATATAT
>ML796438.1:104222-127052 GCA_009831015.1 Picea engelmannii
CCTGATCCAATTGTCAAGTTTTTCTGCATTTACTTCACCATCATATATGGGCAACTCAAATTTAACATCAAGTTTTAACAATGACATTTCATTCTTATTCTTATGAACATTTTTCTTTCCATTAGATTTAGAACTTGAACTTGGAGAATAAGGAGGTGATGATGGAGGTGAAGGAGGAATCTGAGGATGATCCTTTTCCTCTTCACTTTTTCCCTTTGAAGAATCACCCAAAACTGGTCTCTTTCGTTCCAAGTAATTCTCGTACAAAACTTTCACCATCTCCGACATAGCAAGGAAAGTTTTCTGGAACTCTTTCTCATCCTGAGAAATCCCTTCTTCCGATACCATCTTCTCGCTGTGAGAAGCTCTCTTTCTCAATCCAATTAATGGATTCTCTGCAACAAGCTTGCCTTCACCATGCTGTAGCTTTTCTCTGGTTAACATGCAAAACTCAAATCCAAACGTCAACTAGCTCTGATACCACTTGATCCGTAGGATCTTTTAATGACTATGGTTGAGTTTTAAATTTGCATGTGTTAATTAACCATATGAGAAGCTTAATGAAAGAATGAGGAAAAGAGAGGAATTATGAAAGCCATATACATATATGCAGATCTAAAATGAAGTAATAAATAGCAAACCATAACTTGAGAATTGATAACAGAGTTTGGCACAACTTTGCCGACGTCTCCGAGCCTTTGTCTCTGTGGGGGAGGCTTCTTTATTTCTGTTCAAAATCTCAAAAATAAATCGCAGCAGTGCCAATTGGCTACAAGATTGATCTGGTCATGTTCTTCCATATCTCTAGAACCCAGCAAAGAAAACGACATGCAAAACGGATGTCTGGAGCTCCCAGAAATGGCCCGCAAGCGTCTGCTCCTCAATAGCTTCCCTACATAAAAATGGCTTTGGCTCGACTTCCCTTCAGCATAAATCTACTCTAACTGCCCTCCATGGCCTCAAACAGACCTATTTTTTATAGATCTGAAGTTGGTTATCCATCCCCAACTTCCTCCCAAAATTTGGGCTCCAAAAATGTCCAATATCTCCCAAAAATGGAGAAAATCCATTAAAACAGGCATAATATCAAATGAAAACCCAAACTATTAACAAAAAACCCACTTTTGTATAATTTTAGGTGCAGCCCCCAAGCTTGCATGCCATTGGTCATATGGTGGACGACCATGTGGCCATGTGCTCCATTCATTACACATTAGCCCCCCCTGTCCAGCTCCTGGTCTTTAGGCATAGTCATAGGATCTCGGGCTAGCCCCATAACCCCCACACCCTGTTTTGGATTAAAGCCCAGGTCACATGGAACCACCCGTGAATCGGGGGCTAGGACCTATTCTCCAACTCCCGTGGTCATGGTCGTATGTCAATGCCGAGGGCTGGGGCTAAGCCCCAACCCTTTCCCCCTCCGAATAATACATTCATTAAACATAAATAAATACTTTGTTGTATAGCTATTAAGAAACACCCGTGGGGTGGCCGGTTAGCCCGATCCTGCCAGTCCATAGCCCGGAGGAGAGGTCGGGGGTTCGACCCTGGTGGAGACCATAAACTTTTACACAAACCACGAGCCAACCACAGGGTGCCACATGGTAGCCCATGATTGGGCCACGTGGCACATCAACAACCAAACAAAAAATGCCAAGTGTCGAACGTTGACTCGTCCACATATCTACCACGTACCCTGCCACCTGTCACCATACCTTCCCAACTAGCCTGCTGACGTCATCCCTTCCATGTCAGCCTGTGCCACATGTCACCCTTACCGTGGTGACATGTGTCACCCTCTGACTGGTCCAACTGTACTGGTTGTATGCCACATCACCTGCCATGTTTTGTCTCCAGGAGCTGCCACATCATCTGTATGACCGTATGGCCTGTACAGTCAGCCTGCCATGTGGCACTGTACGGACTGTACAATCATCCACTTTTTTTGCCTGTTTGGGTTTTTGGACAAAACGCGATATATTTCGCATACGAAGCCCGTTTGACAAATTAAATATATGGCCGAAATCAGAAAGACGAGACGGACGCAATGGCACTGGTTTCGTCGGATTCCGAGAACTTTCATTTTTGAGCCTTTTTTAGCCTTATCAGGCTTCTGGATCCGATTTTGGATCACTGACTCTCATTCCCCACATGCCTGTTCCACCCAGGAGTATACACCTTCACAAGAACAATCCATCGGTGCTTCACCTCCCTCTCTGGGCCTCGACAACAGGATGGATCAGGAATTCTTAGATCTCTAAAGCTGGTGTTGGACTCTCTCTGGGGAAAAACCACTTCCCAATAGACTCTCTCACCTGGAGGGAGTTTCTCACAGGCCTTACAACCTGCCTCTTCAACCACGGGCCTGACAACCCGCTTCTTCAACCAGTTTCAACCCAATTTCCACAAGGTGAGGATAACATCAACAACAACTGGTCAATTCCACTCAGGAAAAACAGAAGGTAGCAACCCAAAGACAGTTCGGGTACAGACTCAACTCTGCAAGAGAGAATGGGATGGGCTCACAGCGTACACATGTGATATGGCTCAATCCATGGGTTTTTCACTAGTTTCAGGGTGCGTGACAAGGAATTAACGCAGAGGTCGAACATAGACTCCAACGGTTTAGACGACTAATACCTCAGTTTCTCAGGAAAACATTATGTTTTTTTGGTCTCCAAGATCTGTGAGGGTATGAAGAGGTCGAATACAAGGGCCACCGGATTCACGATTCATACAATCGGTGGTCGAATGGAGGAGGAACCCCCGACACAACTCACTTCCTGGGTTTTAACTGCATGCACTTGGGTTGACACTTGTCACCCATGAAGCTTGTTCCTTCCCATTTGGAAGTCACTCGTCCTTCCAAAGAACTTAGGATAAAACATCACATTTCAAATGGATTTTGGAATAATATTAAAATATTATTCCCAAGGACTTAACCCCTTAGGCTCAACACTTAACCTCTCTTCCAACCTTCTAGCCCCCAATCCCTTACCCACTCTATGGAAGCTTAGTCCCCCATCACTCATTCATCATGGTAAGTCTACACGCAGTGGTGTTTATATTTTTATTAATTTTCTACATGATTACATATACAAAAGAAGGCTCCTGGCCTTAACTCTTAAGCTCTCTGACCTAATAACACATAAGCCCACCAACTTATATAAACTTGGCTCACCAACCTATAAAACATAATTACAATTCATAATGCAAGCTTTATACTTCATAGACACGATTTACAACAGGGATCGGCCTTGGGGACATTACACGTCGTATCTTGAATCTTTGGAGATTGCAATGAAGTTGGAGCATGTCCTGTAGGGGATGGCAAGGGGATGGCTCAAGTCCAAACACAGTTAGTTTCCTTGACAATCCAATTAGTAGATCTTAGGAAAGAAGAGGAGAAGAGGGAACAATTCTGGTATATCATGTGTAGGACTAAAGGCCACCATAAAGAAAAAATGCCCAGCCTTTGCATAGTATTTTATGAGTGGAGCACTGAACCCATTACCAAGAGGAGGGTACTATGAAATATGAAAGAAATGGGGACATAATTTGCCTAATTTTCCATTTCTATAGAAATAATAGAGTACACCCATAAATTTAATTTTAACTTATGCAAGTCAGTATGGAAGGAAGAGAAGGTCTACCACACATTCAACCTAATGAGAGAGTACACTTTAGATATGTATAGAATTCAAGAGGAAAATAATGTGACACAAGGAGGCGTTCCACATTATAAAAATATGAGAGGATTTATTCCAGGAGGCTAAGAGGGATTTGGCAGAAGTCGAGGAAGAGGGGGTTTTGGTAGAGGATGTAGAGGACCAATAATTTGATACAATTGTAATCAATTAGGGAACTTAGCTCATGACTTCCCGAATATTTTTACAACTTGCACATATTGTAGAGTACTAGATCATGCGACAAAATATTGTTCACAATTACTTGCAAAGTGGCAGGCAAGAGGGAATCAAAACTAGAACCTGGAATTAGAAAGTACAAAAGATATCAATGGAGAAGTATGACGAAGGACCCATAATAGCAGTTGTCACACATGGAGGAGCTAGGACAGGGGATGATGTGATGAATAAAGGGATTCAGATTGAGCAATGGGTAAAGAAATAAGTAGGAGATACTATGTTGATGTTTGATTCACAACAAAAAAAAAGATGTATCAGCAAACAAGGAAGGAGATACTAGGATCAGATTGGATAACATCGACATCATCTGCACCTCCTGTGGTTGACATTCCTTTAGTCTATAATCGTACTATCTTGGAAAGGATGCTTCAACAGGTAAGTACTTAGAAAGAATTTTTGAAAAATTGTTTAGAACTGATGAAAGATGAAACTTCATTGAATGCATTACATGGAACGATTGATCATTGTGTGCAAGAAAGGGAAGTTCCCACCATGTAGAGGGTAGTGAATCAGGTACTGCACAATAAGAGGACAAGAGGAGAGTTTAGAATAAGTGTGCATATTAGGTAATATGACATGGAAAATGTCATTTCAGACTTGGGTTCTGATGTAAATGTTTTACCGAAGAAAACATGGGAAATTATGAGGAAGACAAATTTAATTTGGTCTCCCATCCAGTTAAGATTGGCGAACCAACACAAGATAGTACCAATTGGCTAATTGATAGGGGAACCTATGAATATATATGGGGTGTGTAGTATAGAATATTTCTAATTTATGGAGATCGTGGATGATCGTCAACCACATCCAGTGCCAATGGGGCTTGAATGGGCCTTTGAAAATAAGGTAGTTATTAATATGAAGAAAAGGGAAATGATCTTTGAAGTAGGGGAATTGAAGGTTACTAGACCATTGGATCCAATAGAAGGAAAGTGATATATAGAAACATATAAAGGGAATGAAATTGATAAGCTTTATAATATGACTGTGAAAATGGATGAATATGTTAATACAAATATAGATGGTGCATTATCTCATGTGCGTCAGATTTAGAGGAAGGTTTGGAACAATCACAACAAAGGATGCATGAAGTATTAACCAGATAGTGTGCCTGGATTACACAATCATTGTGTTGGATTAGAATGGAGTTATGTAACCTACCAAAGTATGATGGTTTGAATGACATAGGATTCTTTTTTAAGGCATTTGATTTGCAGATAACCGAACAACAAATATTGTTTCCATTAGATGTTGTCTTAAAGGCCACTCCAGCCATATGGTGGGATTCACATAAAGAAGGAGTAGAAGATTGGCAATAGTGTAAAAGATTAATGCCAATTAGATTTGGTACCGAGGTTGATTATATTGCGTAGAAATATACAGGAGTAAGTGACCCGATAGACCATATTGCATAGTACAAAAAGATATGAAGTTCAATACCGTATAAGGAATGTATGCATAGTTTCTTGCATACATTGGATACAATCCCCAATAACCGGTACCTAGAACTAGAAATGCGCAAAGAAATAACGAATTGGGATGAGCTAACTCAAAGGATTAAGATAAAATTTACTTTTGAAAATGAATTGGCATTAGTAGATGGAAATTTTCATGCCATTAGAAACGAGGTTTTTTCAGTAGAAGGGTCGATGGATGTAGTACTCATGTGTAGTGCGAATCTTCTGCGTTATGTAGTTTTGAATTTTTTTTCTAGGTGAAATTATCATTTTTTGTTATTTAAATTGCATTTTTAAATATATAAATGGATTAGATATCTGAAAAATCTTTATGATAATCAAATTATATAGAATCAATCACTCAAATTTAAAGTTACAACAATATTTGACTTGATTTAAAAAAAATTTGATCAAAATGCCATTAAAAACTTCAAAAAATGAAATGTCCCTTATATATTTTACTATTACATATATATAGTAAGTTATACTAAAAAATATTTCTTAATTTAATTAAAAACTAAGTTATATACTTTCTATCCTCTAGACACAAAGATATGTAATTATATAAATATGTGTGTGTGAAGAGAATTATTATTCATGTATAGTTAAGATTGTTTCTATAATTGTTTTATTTTAATGTATGTAATATTATATTTATATTATGTGTGTAATTTTTTAATTTAAGATTACTTTATATTTCTTTATTTCTTAAAAGTGTTTGAGATATTTAGGTTTAAGATAGTTAGGTCCATGGTTCATGAATATATTTTGCATTAATATTTTGCATTATGTCTATTTTGGTTCTGTGTTCCAACCCAACTCCAATTTTTGAGAGCTCTACTACAATATTGTCCATGTCTATATAAATATATGAGAAATATGTATATGAAAAAGATTTTAGTAAATTGAGAACTTCATCATACAAGGGTCATAATGTAAAATTCTTGAGGTAAATTTTTTTGTGCATTTATTGGATAACCAAGTTTGAATGCTTAAAAAATTGTAATTGGGTAACACCAAATTTTTGTGCTAGTTTCAAGACTATATTTAAAGCCATGTATTAGTTTCTTGATTCATCCTAGACTGTGTTAAGAGGTAGTGTTATGAAATTTGATATCCCCTTTGTGTTACACCAAGTTATGAAGGCCTTTTCTAGGCATCCTCCTTTTGAGAGATTCCCAATCACTATTAATTGTTCCACCTCTTTCCATACCTCCATAGACATTTCATCATGAGATGAAATATATTTCTTCTTCTTGGTAACATTAACAACACCATCTTGGCCCTGTAAAATTCCTCCTCTAGATAACATACCATGTGGGAGCCTTGTTGTGTGAGCTCAACCACATAAAGATCTTGTTTTTAGTTGGGAATTTTACTTTCTAGTTAATTTTCCACCACCAAATCTATTAGTCTTCTCTTCCTTCCTCAAATAGTGTTTTATAGGCTATTCTAGGAACATATGCTCCAATTGGATTAAAGACCAGATCAATTGATCCTTTTCTTCCTTAAGCCTAACATTGTCACCTATCGGGAGATGTGTATCTTTTCCATTCTTCTTCGTACTCTACCTTTCCAATTGTTGGTGCCAAGTAGTGGACCTTGCCTAGTTTGTGACCTCTCTATGATTAAAGTAGTATTTATTGCTTAACTCCTTAATCATTTGAAAGGGAAGTTTGTGCATACCTTTTCTTACTACCCAAGGGTTGAGACCAATTTCCACTTTATCCCCTTTTTGAATTTTCCAAATCAATTAGTTTCCAACCAGATGGAAAGCATAGGTACTATCCTTCCAAATCCTTGAAGCATTGTTTTGCTATTTAATGGGATTTCTGACCCAAAGCCCCATAGTGTAGCTTTCTCATTCTTTCTCCATGTTTATTGTGACTGAGCCAGAGCTAGATAGGAAGCTTCAGATCCATAGATTGATCAGGATATTGTTACCAAGCTAGAGAAAAATATGAATCTAGTTTATACAATCATATTAAATCTAGATATGGAGCTTTGAATCCATAGATCGACCAGGATATTGTTATCCAACTGAAGAAGAATTTGAATTTCGTGTGTGTGATCTGGAGCTTCGAATCCATAGATTGACCGAGATATTGTTAGCCATTTGGAGCATAAATTGAATCTCATGTGTGTAATCATATAAATTAATCTCTTCTCATCCGAACTTCAAATTCAAAACCCTAGATCATTCTTTTGTTTTTGCATAGTTTTTGTGAGGCAGGTGCATGATGGGCGGAAAATATTCTAGGAAATCGGAAGTTTTGAAACCATAGCTCGTTTCATAGACACTAATCGTAAGGCTTGTAGACAAAGTTGTCTTGATAGTACCCTACAATTGATCTATGACTCTTTTCTGGATGCAAAATCAGCTGGTGATCCCAATACAAAGTTGGACACTGAATAAAACCAAGTAGTGGAACATCAGGGCTCTTTTGGATGCATGGTAAATTGTTTCTTTGCTTATGTTTTAGCAATTTTTCACATGTAAAATCTGAGGTTATAAACTGAGTTTTCTAAGAACATTAAACAAGGCCACAGTTTTAACTTTCAATCCTTTCACTCAATGATTTATTCATCATTATGTATTACTTATGTGTTCCTTGGGTTAGATAACTTGTTTGTAAAGGTACACATGTGCATGTTTGGAACGTTCCTTCCTAACATTCTTATGCATAAATATTGGAATGTTTGTACATGTTGAAAACTATTAGTTCCTCAAATGTATCTCACTTATAGATGATGCTCAACTTTTTTGAACTTTTCATGAAATTATGTCCCATGTCATGGAAGAGATATGGTCCTTGTACCAATTTTAATGTTATTTTCCAGATGAAAATCGTACTGACCAACAAATATTTCATTCCACTTCCTTATGTATTAAATATTCAATTCAAAGCATTCTTCAATAGGACAATGTAACTGATTCAATGAACTATTAGCATGCATTTTAGAACCTATATGATCTTCCACCCATTTGTATTTTCTCATAAATAAACAATATTAGTGTTTGTGACATGGTAATTATTGATCATAGTTCCAAGGTAGCTTCCATATAATATTTGATGTTAAGTAGTTGCAATAGAATATCTTGTTTAATGTTCCCATTCTAGAGAATTATAACAAATAATAAAATAGGAGTCAAGGGATTCCTCTTCGAATTTCTTTGCATATCTTGGGATTCATCACCTCGCTAATTTGTTCAATGGCCTCTTTGCCAATTTTCACAACATAGTATAAAGTATGATTTTTACAAGATGTTAAGGTGTTTCAAGACTTTTTTAAATTTCTCAATGAAATATGCTTGCATGTGCATTTAAAAAAGATTGAAGTTTGTATAAATTATCTCCATCAACAAAGAAAAAATATTTCCATAAATTCAAAGGAAGTATCATGGCAGTTGACATAAATGTCAGACAATTAAAGCTGAAAGAAAATCCCCATGATAAATCATTGGGTGATACATATATATTAGCTATTTTAATGATATTGGAATGCATTTATGTACTTAAAAAACAAGGGTGGAATCAAAGTTTGTGATATTATCCTTGTTGTCTCTCAATTGATCGTAGCTTCTTTTTAGACATTGGACACATTTTGATTTCCTTATGAAATCCATACGATAAGATAAAATACTTAATCCTTTTATGAAATAAATTAATTTTAAGATCGTTCAAAAGATTTAGTTTTTCAAATTGTAGTTCAAGAGGAAACCTCATGGAAGAAGAAGTAGTCAAATATTATGTATCAAAAATTGTGTCTATATGAGTTTACAGGATAAAGCATGCATTGAATGAAAGTATCGATAAATACAAGGAAATATTTGTGGCTAGAGGGATCTCCCAACAGGAGGGAGAAGACTATGGTGAGATGGTTGCTCCAATCACCAGATGCACCTCTACTAGAGCCATCATATATCTATCAACATCCATGGGTTGGATTTTACATCAGATGGATGTAAACACTGTCTTTCTCAATGGAATAATTGAGGAAGAGGTATATATAGAAAAACCTCAAGGTTTTGAGGTACACCAGAGAGAAACTCATGTATTCAGATTAAAGAATACCTTGTATGGAATCAAGAAAGCTTCAATAGCTTGGTGCATAGCCTATCATTATTCAGTGTAAGAGGGAGTTAAAATCTCAATTAGATATGAAGGATCTTTCTCTCATGAATTATGTAGTGTCCCCAAGGCCGAGCCCCGATGTAAGCCATGATCTGAAAGAGATTGTAAATATGTGTTATAGGCTGGTGAACCAAGTTTTGTATAAGCTGGAAGGCTTATGTGTTTGTTAGGGCAGGATGCCTAAGTGTTTGAAGGCCAGGAGCCTGCTGTTGTACTGTATGTATGCATAATGATTAATAAAATATAAACACTGCCAGGTGCAGACCGACCACGATGAATGATTGAAGGGGGACTGAGCGTCCACAGAGTGGGCAAGGAACTAGGGGCTGGAAGGTGGGAAAGGGGCTGAGTGATGAGCCTAGGGGCTTAAGCCTGGGAAATAATATTTTAATATCATTTCCAAAAAGAGCCATGTGCATATCATTTTATCCTAAGTTCCTGGCAAGGGAGGGAACATGCAAGGGGATGCACACTGTGGAACGCATGCAGTTCCCAGGGTGACAAGTGTCAACCGTGGTGCATGCAAATATAAGCACCGAGCTGAACTGTGGGAGGGAACGACTTCTCCATTGGAACCGAACCTCTAAGCATGGAACTAGTACGACCTCTGCCATAATACCTTGGTTCATCTCCGAAAGCTGAAAAGCATGTGTTTGTCTGAAGAATTTGCATACACCCTGTCCAGAGCTGTGAGTCTGTGTCTGTTCTAGACAAAACCTGGGAGTGCATTTCCTGAACAGGAACCTTGTGTTGAATTCAAGTGGAGGAATCCTTGGTTGTTCGGGAAAAGTTGAGCTAGCCTGTGCGTGGAGCCCTGTTCTGAAATATTGACCGTGAGATCATCCTGTGACTGCTGAACCAGTTTGGGGAAGCCTGTGTCTGTTTTCCCCGTAGGTTGTTGTGGCCATGAAGTACTGGACTGCGTGAGGCTTGTTGGCCTGTGAGAGACTCCTCTAGGTGAGAGAGTGCGCAGAGGAAGGAGAGAGCTCCTGGAAGGAAACCTATAGCTGCTACAGAACCCAGAGACTTATGATCCAGTTTGTTCCTGTAACCCAAGGTAAGGGAGACTGGCAGCCGAAGGACTGTCCAGGTGACAGAGAAGGTGCACTCTCCTGGGGTGGAACAGGCATGTGGGGAATGAGGGTGTGTGGGCAGTGAGCGTGGGAGATTCCTAGGAGAGAATTCCTTCCTGGTGGTTGTGAGTGATTATTTTCCCTGTAACCTCAGCCTGAGCCTAGGATTCCTTGCCTTGGGGTGGAGCTCGGTCCCAGCTTGGGGGTGACCCACTGTTGAGCTGATGAATAGTGTGGTCTAAGGGTGGGAGGTTCGTGGAAGGCCTGCACTTGGTTGGTTATTTCTACAGCTGTTAAAAGATAAGTATTTGAATTATGCTTTAATCATCTTGTGCATGACCATGCTGTCTATGTATCATGTTTTCCGCTGTGTAAATGAATTATTGTTAAATGGTATGGAATGTTTAAGTATAGCAGTAACCAGATATGTTTCACTCTGTAATCTAAATGTGTTTAATTGTGTTAAATATATGTGTTTATATTGGCCTGTGTTTATAATCAAACTTAAGTGTATACCGATTGCTATATTGTGCGTTATAAGCCTCAGTCTAGCTAAAGGTACACTACAAATTGGTATCAGAGCCAAGGTTTCGACATTGAGCCTAGATGGGCCAGTGGAGCAGTCTTTGGACTGAGAATGTGAGGGGAAATTGAGTCCGGAGGACCAATTTCGGACCCTAGTTTGCTCCGAAGCGTCAAGGAGATACTTGACGAGTTTTTTTTTAAGCTCAGGAGGTTTAGCGGTGTTGTGAAACTGCAGTTGGTATGGTCTATGACCACAAGGAGAAAGGTCTCTACACCAATGGTGTTGGAACCTTAGGATCCGTTCGAGAGGGAAGGCGAGCCCTCGTGACCGTTGGATCTGGAGAAATTGTGCACAAGGTTTAAAGCCTTTGGATATTGCACAGGGGATTGGAAAATCGCGATACGTGAAATCCCGATTTGGTTAGGAATGGTTTGAGCCGTCAGATCTCAGTCGGAAAACCCGACAGCTGTTGAATCTATCGGGAGATGCCTGAAGGTTAAATCTTAGTATTTAGGGGTGAAAGCTCCGAATTAGCAAGAGAGAATCTGAGCTGTCAGATCTCGGTCGGAAAACCCGACAGTCGTAGGATCATTAGGGAGATGTCCGAGGGTTAAACCTTCGAGACTAGGGGTGAAAGTTCTGAAATAGATCCAGACCGTCCGAAAAACGGAGGACACGTGTCGTGAGATTTTCCATTCCGAAAAATCGGAAATTGGGAAATCGGGAACCCGGGTGACAAGTGATTCATACACTTTGAAACTCCGAGCCCTGAAACCCCGATGAGAGCTTTGAGTATGGTCACGGGGTAGAGGTCGCATGGACTTGGGCTTAACCGCAAAGGGTCAAAGAAAAAGGCACGTCGGCATATCGGTAATCGGGATGTCGGGGATCCCGTGAGCATATGCGCTTTGACATTGAAACTGCCGAAACCCCGACGGGGTAAGGTGGAGGTCATATAGTATGGTCATGTGGACTAGAGGCTGAGCCAGGAGAGCTAGCCAGTGTAAAAGCACATCGAGAATCAGAGGATCGGGGGTTGTGAATGCATGTGCATCGTGACATCACAAATCCTGAAGCTGCGATAGGAGGATTGATCATGGTCATGGGCAGTGGTTGTGTGGTGAGGGTATAGCCCAGAGGGCTAGCACGGACGGAGTCCATCGGAAATGGGGAAATCAGGGATTCCGCTGTCAAGAGTTTTGGCACATTTCGATTCGCAAAACCCCGAACCCCGATAAGGGAAAGGGCCAGGGTCACGAGTCAGCGGTCACATGGTGTAGAGACCATAGCAAGGGCTAACATGTAAATATAGCGCATCAGAAATCGGAAATCGGGGATTCAAACCACCAGAACTCTGCCGGTTTCAAAATCCTGATAGAGGTAACCCCGATAGAAGGAAGGGAGACCTCGAAGAGTTTCCTGTGGGAGGAAAATTTTTCGATAGGGAAATAGGAGAATTTCAAGAAACCCGAAAAACACAGAGCTAGACAGAGCTCAGAAAACTTGTGAAGTTGAAATGTCTTTCATTCTTGTTCGTATTAGTTATAAACGTTGTGGAATATTCATGAAGTTTAATGGCCTGACAATTTTTAATAGGATTGCACAGTGCGTGTTCAGAACACAACAGAGGCCAAAACTCCAGTTAATCAACGCCGAGTATGGAGTGGGGAAGAGTGCAAATTACCCCTGAAATGGAAGACGAATGAGAAGGCAAGGATGTTAACCTAGGAGTCGAAGGATCGAACTCTAATGGGCATGGAAAGGAGATGGATAAGGAAGGACATATAATGAAAATCCTTGAAGGATTGCAAAGAGAGGCCAAGGAGCATTGAGCCGATAGTCGAAATCTCATGAAAGTCAAGGATCGGCAAGGGAAATTAAACTTAAAATTCTTGCAAAGTCTGGAAAGAATAGAGAAGAAACTTGAGAAGGGAAGAGACTCAAGTACGACAGAGAGTCGCAGAGACCATGGGAGAAGAAGTAGATCGAGGAGTGGTAGCCGACATCACAGTCGCTCCCAAAAACATTCGGACAGGGAGACATACAGTAGTTCAAGCCCGTCCCCTACCAGAAAACATCGAAAATCTGGAAGGGAGGAAATGAAAGGAGAGATGAACAAGATTAAGCCTCCAACATTCAATGGAGAAAATAAGGAGGAGCATTCCGAGACATGGTTGCTGGGCATGAAGAAATACTTCCAACTGCAGAATTATTCTGCCCGTGCAGAAGGTAGAATTGCAATGTACCATCTGAAAAGAAAAGCATCCATGTGGTGGGATCAGTTTGTGCAGGTGCAACACATCAGAGAGAAAGAGGTCACATGGAAGGAGTTTAAGAGGTATTTCGAGAAGAAATACATGACTAAAAGATACTATGACAGAAAGATGAAGGAGTTCTTCGAACTCAAGTTGGGCAATATGAACATGGATGAGTACGAACGAAGTTTTTTGGAACTGTTGAAGTATGTTCCATTCATCAAAGACGAGGCTGTCAAAATTCATAGGTATCTGAGTGGACTGCCACCTTCCATTGGTGACAAGATTTAATATGATGATCCTAAGACCATGGAAGAAACCATAAGAAGGGAGAAATGCCTATATGAACATCAAAGGGAAAAGCCTACATTTTGGAAGGCCTGGGATGACCAGAAGAGGTTTAAAAAATAACAGAGGTAGAAGGGAAGTAAGCCTTCCTTTTTCAGAAATAGTCCTTGGGGACAGTCATCTTTTAAAGAGCCCAGGAAAGTTGAAGGGAGTGAGCAGATGCCAAGGCCTCCACCCATGGAGTGTTGGGGCTGTAAAGGGAATCATAGATACAGAGACTGCCCCCACATAAAGGACAAAGTAAGAACTGTCCATACTATTCAGCAAGCTGAAACATAGAAGGATATGGGCAACAGAATGCCGAGGATCTACGTAGCCCTGGACAATAAGCAAGCGGAATTTCAATCACACATGATTGAAGTGGAAGGTATGATCAACAACTGACCACTTGTTATTTTAATTGATTCAGGGGCTAGCCATAGTTATGCAGATCCTAGAGTGGTGGAAAGTTTGAATCTAACGAAGAGCAAACATGAGAAGTCTTGGTTAGTGCAATTAGCCACAGGGACCAAGAGGAAGGTCATTGAATTGGTTAAGTCCTGTTCAGTGGACATGAAAGGAATGAGCACTAAGGATGAATTGAACATTCTGCTTTTAGGCTCATATGATTTCTTAATTGGGATGGAATGGTTGGACCAGCACCATGCCCTTCTGGATTGTCGAAACAAGAGGTTCACATGTCTGAACGAAGAAGGAAATCAGGTAACAATCCAAGGAATTCCTAGAGCCGTGGCTTTTAGAGAAATCTCAGCCATGCAGCTGAAGAAATGTTACCGGAAGGGCTGTCAATTATTTGCAGCCCGGGTGGAAGAAGCATTCCAAGATGTAGTATCAAATTTGGAAAACCATGAAGTACTCAAGGAGTTCAAGGATGTATTTCAGGAGGTACTTGGACTACCTCCGAAGAGAGATATCAAATTTTCTATAAATCTGATGCCTGGAGCAACTCCAGTTTCGAAAGCTCCTTATAGGATGAGTACGAAAGAGATGAAAGAGTTGCAATTGCAGCTCAAAGAACTATTAAAGAAAGGCTACATTCATCCCAGCGTGTCACCGTGGGGAGCCCTAGTCCTATTTGTGAAGAATAAAGATGGGACGATGAGGCTGTGCATCGACTTTAGACAGTTGAATAAAGTCACTGTCAAGAACAAGTATCCTCTACCAAGGATTGATGATCTTTTTGATCAGTTAAAGGATGCGAAAGTATTTTCGAAAATAGATCTTCGATCTGGATATCATCAAGTGAGGATAAAAGATGAAGACATCAGCAAGACTGCCTTCAGAACAAGGTACGATCACTATGAGTTCACTATGGTGCCGTTTGGACTGTCCAACACGCCTGTTGTCTTCATGTGCTTAATGAATGGAGTGTTCAAAAATTATCTGGACAAGTTTGTCATAGTCTTCTTGGACGATATCTTGGTGTACTCCAAGACAGAGGAAGAACATGAAAAACATCTTAGAATGGTGCTGCAGGTGTCGAGAGAACACCAACTGTACGCAAAACTGAGCAAGTGCTCATTTTACCAAAAGCAGATCCATTATCTAGGACACATTATTTCTGAAGAGGGGATCGCTGTGGATCCTGAGAAGGTACAGGCCATTCAAGAGTGGCCAACACCAAGAAATGTGAAAAAAGTTAGATCCTTTATGGGTCTGGCGGGTTATTATAGGAGGTTCATAGTCGGATTTTCAAGGATAGCTCATGCTATCACTTCCTTGCAAAGGAAGGAGAAGAAGTTCCAGTGGACTGAACAATGTGAGAGAAACTTCCAGCAATTGAAGCAGCTTCTCACTAGTGCTCCAATCCTAAATATTGCTGATCCAAGTAAGGATTATGTATTATGCACAGATGCGTGTAAGGAAGGGCTGGGAGGAGTTCTCAGCCAAGAGGGATCTGTAATTTGTTATGAATCCCGAAAGATAAAAGAACATGAATGGAATTATGCCACTCATGATTTAGAGCTGGCAGCAGTTGTCCATGAATTGAGGAAATGGAGACATTACCTCATGGGCAAGAAATTTGAGTTGAGAATGGACCACAATGGTCTGAAATATTTATATGATCAACCAACTTTAAATGCCGGGAAAATTAGATGGCTGGAATTTTTGTGCGAATATGACTTTGATATCAGGCATATCAAAGGGAAAGACAATAAAGTGGTTGATGCACTCAGCAGAAAAGTGCATGAATTACATGCTACAGCCATTAGCATGTACAAAATTGAGTTGAAAGACAAAATTATGGAGGCTGCAAGTGCTGATTTGCAGTACAGAAATCTTGTAGCAGAGCTACAACAGCATGAAAGACCACAGATCGAGAAAGGTTATGCCTTGGAAACTGATGGTCTACTTCTGTATAAAAATAGAGTGTATGTACCCAATGACCAAGAGTTGAAGATGGCAATTCTAAAGGAAATGCATAATGTGACTTATGCTGGTCATCCTGGATATCAAAAGACTGTGGCAGCAGTCAAAAGCCATTATTTTTGGCTAGGTATGAAGAAATAAATTGTTGAATACATCGCCAGATGTATGGAATGCCAAAAGGTCAAGGCTGAGCACAGACACCCAGCAGGGTTGTTGCAGCCTTTACCTATTCCTGAGTGGAAATGGGATGTGATAACAATGGATTTTATCATAGGATTGCCCAGAACAAGCAAGCAACATGATTCAATCATGGTGGTGGTGGACAAGCTTACTAAAGCTGCCAATTTTATTCCACTAAAAACCACCCACAGAGCAGCAGATGTTGCTGATATCTTTGTAAAAGAAGTTGCATGCTTGCATGAAATTCCAAAGACAATTGTGTCTGATAGGGACTCGAAATTCACTTCGAATTTCTAGAAAGGATTGTTCAAAGGATTCAGAACGAATCTGAACTTCAGTAGAGTGTATCATTCCGAGTCTGATGGACAGACAGAGAGAGTAAACAAAGTAATAGAAGACATGCTGAGAATGTATGTGATGGATAAACCATCAAGGTGGGAAGACTACCTGCATTTGGTAGAATTCGCCTACAATAGTGGGCATCATGCATCTTAGAAGATGAGTCCATTCGAAGCACTTTATGGAAGAAAGTGAAACACTCCAGTGAGCTGGGATAATCCAGCTGACAGAACAGCAGTTGGACCTGAACTACTCAAAGAGATGGAAGATCAAATGATAAAAATGAAACAGAATTTGAAAGCTGCCCAGGATAGGCAGAAAAGTTACGCTGATAGTAACAGAACCCATAGAGAATTCAAAGTGGGTGACCGTGTTTTCCTGAAAGTGAAAACTAACAGGAGTTCCCTGAAATTGGGAAGTTGTGCCAAGTTGGCAACAAGATTTTGTGGGCCATTCGAGATCCTGGAAAGGATTGGGCCAGTTGCATACATGCTTGCATTACCTGCATCTATGACTGTACATAATGTGTTTCATGTTTCACTGCTTAAGAAATATGTACCTGATACTAATCATGTTATCGATTGGACTGTGATCCAGGTGGAACCAGAAGGTGTCCTGCAAGTGCATCCTGTGCGCATATTGGACTGGAAAAGCAAGCATCTCCGGAATCGAGCTATAGGGCTTGTAAAGGTCCAGTGGACCTGGTACGGTCCTGAGGACGCGACATGGGAGCATGAAGAAGTAATGCGGGCAGAGTACCCACATCTTTTTGAACATTTTGAAGGACACACAGAGGCAGTGTAAGTTTCACTGAGGACAGTGCAAAAATAAGGGGAGGGGGATTGTAGTGTCCCCAAGGCCGAGCCCCGATGTAAGCCATGATCTGAAAGAGATTGTAAATATGTGTTATAGGTTGGTGAGCCAAGTTTTGTATGAGCTGGAAGGCTTATGTGTTTGTTAGGCCAGGAAGCCTAAGTGTTTGAAGGCCAGGAGCCTGCTGTTATACTGTATGTATGAAGAATGATTAATAAAATATAAACACCGCCAGGTGCAGACCGACCACAATGAATGAGTGAAGGGGGACTGAGCGTGCACAGAGTGGGAAAGGAACTAGGGGCTGGAAGGTGGGAAAGGGGCTAAGTGATGAGCCTAGGGGCTAATCCTAGGGGATTAAGCCTGGGAAATAATATTTTAATATCATTTCCAAAAAGAGCCATGTGCATATCATTTTATCCTAAGTTCCTGGCAAGGGAGGGAACATGCAAGGGGATGCACGCTGTGGAACGCATGCAGTTCCTAGGGTGACAAGTGTCAACCATGGTGCATGAAAATATAAGCATTGAGCTGAACCGTGGGAGGGAACGACTTCTCCATTGGAACCGAACCTCTGAGCGTGGAACCAATACGACCTCTGCCAGAATACCTTGGTTCATATCTGAAAGCTGAAAAGCCTCTATTTGTCTGAAGAATCTACGTACACCCTGTCCAGAGATGTGAGTCTGTGTCTGTTCTAGACAAAACCCGGGAGTGCATTTAATGAACAGGAACCCTGTGTTGAACTCAAGTGGAGGAATCCTTGGTTGTTCGGGAAAAGTTGAGCTAGCCTGTGAGTAGAGCCATGTTCTAAAATCTTGACCGTGAGATCATCCTGTGACTGTTGAACCAGTTTGGGGAAGCCTGTGTCTGTTTTCCCCGTGGGTTATTGTGTCCACGCAGTACTGGAATGTGTGAGGCTTGTTGGCCTGTGAGCGACTCCTCCAGGTGAGAGAGTGCGCAGAGGAAGGAGAGAGATCCTGGAAGGAACCCTGTAGCTGCTACAGATCCCAGAGACTTCCGGTCCAGTCTGTTCCTGTAACCCAAGGTAAGGGACACTGGCAGCCGAAGGACTGTCCAGGTGATAGAGAAGGTGCACTCTCCTGGGGTGGAACAGGCATGTGGGGAATGAGGGTGTGTGGGCAGTGAGTGTGGGAGATTCCTAGGAGAGAATTCCTTCCTGGTGGTTGTGAGTGATTATTTTCCCTGTAACCTCAACCTGAGCCTAGGATTCCTTGCCTTGGGGTGGAGCTCGGTCCCAGCTTGGGGGTGACCCACTGTTGAGCTGATGAACAGTGTGGTCTAAGGCTGGGAGGTTCGTGGAAGGCCTGCACTTGGTTGGTGATTTCTACAGCTGTTAAAAGATAAGTATTTGAATTATGCTTTAATCATCTTGTGCATGACCATGCTGTCTATGTATCATGTTTTCCGCTGTGTAAATGAATTATTGTTAAATGGTATGGAATGTTTAAGTATAGCAGTAACCAGATATGTTTCACTCTGTAATCTAAATGTGTTTAATTGTGTTAAATGCATGCGTTTATACTGGCCTATGTTTATAATCAAACTTAAGTGTATACCGATTGCTATATTGTGCGTTATAAGCCTCGGTCTAGCTAAAGGTACACTACAAATTATTATTTGGGACTGGAAGTATAACAGAAGCATGGTGAAATCTTCATGTGGCAACATAAGTACGTCGTAAAGATTCTTCAGAAGTTTGGGATGATGGATTGAAAAACCATGGAAACTCCCATGATAATATATTTGAGGAAGTTGAAAGACTTTGATTCTCATCCAGTAGACTCGTCCCTGCACTGACAATTGATTTTCTCCTTGATGTATTCGGTGAATACTAGGTCGAACATTTTTAAATTTGTTGTGAACATGTTGATCCGGTTCTAGGTGGAACCCACACATGAGCATTGGATAACTACAAAGCATAGCTTGAGATATCTTTGTGGGACGATAACTTATGGTTTGAGATATGCCTCAAACAATGATGTACAACTGCATGGATTTACTGATTAAGATTGGGCAGGGAGTGAAAATGACAAAAAAGGTACTTTTGGTATGTGTTTTAGTATGGGATATGCTGTGATATCATGGACTAGAAGGAAATAGAGGTCTGATGCACTCAATACTATAGAAGAAAAGTATATTGTAGCTTATGATGCTTGTACAAAAGCAGTGTGGCTTCGTAAGCTAGTTTTCAGAGTGTTTGATCAGGTGATGGATTCGACCGTGATATATTGTGATAACCAGAGCTATGTGAAGCTTTCAGAGAACCTGGTGTTCCATGATAGGTCCAAGCACATTGAGATAAAGTAATATAGTCTAGAGGGCAGAAGTGATTCTCCAATATATTTTGACGAAACATTTGTCCAATATAAAGTTTGCATACTTGAGGGAAAAGTTGGGGATCATGGAGATTTCTCCCTTAGTTGAAAGGGAGGAGATGAATCCCTTGGTTCAGAGGGAGCACTAATATGTGGCATCATGGGTTGTCAATGAGTTGTATATCTGTATCACGCTAGTACAACTTAGAGATGATCATACAACTTAGATATTATGCTTGCATCATCCTATATATGATCATGCTAGTATAGCTCAGATATGATACAGATGGTTGGAGTTGTTGATACAATGGCCTGAGGAGCATCGTGCTTGTACAACTTATAGATGGACATACAACTTAGAGATGATGACTGCACCAGGATAGTTATGTGAATTCTAGTACAACTTAGAGCCAATGCTGGCGAGACTCATAATGCTAGATATGGACATGTGAGTACAAATTAGATATGACATACAACTTAGAGATGGTGTATTTACATCATGCTAGATATGTCATGCTAGTAAGTCTTAGAGTGCTTCAATGCCTATATTCATCCAGATCTTGTGTCTTGATGATAAGTCACCATTGTGTCATGATATATGTTCAATGGAATTTTAATCTTTAGTCGACCATTTTCTATTTTGTAGACTTTCCGAGTCGGCCATCCTTGTGTTAGTTGTACTTGGTGATACTCTCTCTTCACCTCATCTCTTAGTGTGTGTTTCATGTCGATTGATGGGCAATACATTAAAGCCTTCCTTCAATGGATATATTCCTATTAAATTCATAACATTATCTGGGAGAGGGATCTAAAAACCAACTAGTACCTTGGAGCTTACAGTCCTTAGTGGCAGGCCTCCTCTTGATTAAAAATTGTTTTTCATCATTAACTCTTGATCAATTGATTCTACGAGTGTCTAACATCATATCCTCTATTCACACTCACTACATTGTACTAGGTACCTTGTGGTCCATCTTCCTCATCGATGGGTCCCATCGCATCTATTGATGATATGCATCAATGACCTATAATCATATAGTTTCTACCATGCTTGATATCAACTCATCTACTTGCATGTTTTAGATTCATACCATCCAGGTTTGGGATGAATACCTTGGGTTTGGGGCCACATCATTCCTTTTCAGCATCCCCTCCCAAGTTGCGATGGGGTATATCACTTATTTACGGATACTTTAAAGACTTCAGGGGCACTTTCCTCAATGCTTGTTGTCTTCATAATATATATATTGTGACATAGAGCCACATTTTATTTGCTCATGGCTATGATCTATATGATGACATGTATCCACTTCGTACTTTTTCATGGCCATGGTATTTCATTTCACTTCATGGATCAACACTGTATCATGTTGGCATCTATGCTTTTCTTTTTTTATGAGCATGGGTATTCCTACCTCAGGGATGATCTATATATGTCTACTTGATGTTTGATTGTAGGTACTCACTAGTTCCTGTTGAATTTTTTACTATGCTAGGCTCAAGCATGAATTTCATTCCAATTTTAGCATTTTACTTAAACCATAAACAATTGAAGTTACACCATTAAAAATTTGTTTCAGTAACCAAGATCACAAGAAAAAATACCATGCGCAAGTACACAAGAAGTATCTTCGGAAACCCTTCTCAACAAGGGAAGAAAACCCAGCCAATCCTTTACTATATTCTTTAAGACAATACCTCCCACACTATAAACCTAATGGGTGTAACAATTATGTTTTCCCTGAATAGAGAAATAATGAAGACAAGACCAATATTGTCCCTGAAAAGAAGACCATGCCGTGGCATCAAAGATTGGGACATATTGGAGAAAAGGGCCTTTGAACACTACATGATAAAGGTATGGTTGAAGGTATGTCTAATTGCACTCTGGATTTTGATTTATGTGAAGATTGCATATATGGTAAATAGAATCAAGTAAGATTCCCATATGGTGCTACAAGAGAAAAGGGGATCTTAGAGTTGATACACAGTGATGTGTTTGGACCTGTTCTTGTTCCATTCCTAGGTAAATCTCTGTAATATGTTTCATTCATAAATGATTTTTCAAGGAACACATGGATTTATTTTCTTAGAAAGAAATCTAAGGTATTTGATAAATTTAAAGAGTTTAAGGCTCTAGAAGAAAATCAAATAGAGAATAAAATAAAGTTATTGAGAACAAATAATGGTGGAGAATTCTGTGGAAATGAAATCAAAGAATTATGTAAGAAGTGTGGTATAGAAAGGAAGAAGACTATTCCATACACTCCTCAACAGAATGGAG
Source organism: Picea engelmannii (assembly GCA_009831015.1). Classification (NCBI taxonomy): domain Eukaryota; kingdom Viridiplantae; phylum Streptophyta; class Pinopsida; order Pinales; family Pinaceae; genus Picea; species Picea engelmannii. The sequence continues at coordinate 126,269 of ML796438.1, forward strand.
TTGCAGAAAGGATGAACAGGAAACTGATGGAAAAAACAAGGAGCATGTTCAGCGGTGACGACTTAGGACAATAAATCTGGGTAGAGGCAGTGGGTACAACATGTTACCTAGTCAATCAATCGCCTTCATCATCGTTGGATGATAAAACTCCACACGAGGTATGGTTTGGAAAGAAACCCTCTCTTCAGCATCTTAGAGTGTTTGGTTATGATGCTTATGTACATTTTCCAGAGGAGAATAGGAGTAAGGTGGATAAAAAGGATGAAAAGTGTATCTTTATTGGTTATAAAGATGGTGTGAAAGGTTATAATCTTTGGAACCCAGAAACCAAGAAGACTGTTTACGGTCGAAATGTTGTTTTCAGAGAGGTAAAATATGTGTCCAAACATGAATTCCTACCAACGCAAGATGAACCTGAGAAAATAGAGCTTGAGTTGGATGATGTAAAATCTGAATCATCTGAAGAAGAGGAAGCAGAAGAAGAAGACGAAGAACCTCATACCCCAGTATTGAGGAGATCAGTGAGAGATAAAAGGAAACCAGACAGGTATAGTCCACCTAATTTCCATTCCAATTTTTCTTTATCTATTACTGATGATGATCCCAGAACTGTCAAGGAAGCAGTGAATTTAGAGGATAGCAAACTCTGGAAGAAGGCCATGGTTGAAGAAATGGATGCCTTGGATAAGAATGAGGCATGGGATATAGTTGAGTTGCCAGCTGGAAGAAAATATGTTGGTAGCAAATGGTTGTTTAAGAAGAATTTTAATGCACAAGGTAAAGT
>ML796438.1:141994-152821 GCA_009831015.1 Picea engelmannii
GGGGGGAGATCTAAATCTACAGGTAGATCTAAGTCTCCAGGAAAATATTTGAGGAAATGATGGAAGTGTAGTAAAACAGGGCATTATAAGAAATATTGCAAGTTGGAGAAGGTGATAAACCAAAGGGATCTGATAGTACCTCTTCCATAGAGGAAAAAACCTCCACTGAAGAAGGAGGTGATGCTTGCCTGGCATCTACAAGTACACATGCAGACCATGATGTATAGTTGATCGACTTAGGTGCGTCATACCATATGACTCCTCATAGAGAGTGGTTCTCTGAATATGAAAAATATAATGGTGGTGATGTATTCCGAGGAGATGACTCGACAACAAAATTTTTGGGACGTGGAAGGGTTAAGTTGCTGCTAAAATATGGAAGGATTAGAACTCTTCGTGGGGTTCTGCACATTCCAAAACTAGCTAGGAGCCTAATATCTGTAAGCAAGATGGATGATGCAAGAGTTGATACTGTATTTGGAAAGAACACTTGCAAGATGGTATGAGGAGAAATGGTGTTGATGAGGGGAGTTCTGTGTGGAACTCTGTATAAGTTGCTGGGAAGCACTTATACTAATGGGTGTAACAATTATGTTTTCCCTGAATAGAGAAATAATGAAGACAAGACCAATATTGTCCCTGAAAAGAAGACCATGTCGTGGCATCAAAGACTGGGACATATTGGAGAAAAGGGCCTTTGAACACTACATGATAAAGGTATGGTTGAAGGTATGTCTAATTGCACTCTGGATTTTGATTTATGTGAAGATTGCATATATGGTAAATAGAATCAAGTAAGATTCCCATCTGGTGCTACAAGAGAAAAGGGGATCTTAGAGTTGATACACAGTGATGTGTTTGGACCTGTTCCTGTTCCATTCCTAGGTAAATTTGTGTAATATGTTTCATTCATAGATGATTTTTCAAGGAACACATGGATTTATTTTCTTAGAAAGAAATCTAAGGTATTTGATAAATTTAAAGAGTTTAAGGCTCTAGTAGAAAATCAGATAGAGAATAAAATAAAGTTATTGAGAACAAATAATGGTGGAGAATTCTGCGGAAATGAAATCAAAGAATTCTGTAAGAAGTGTGGTATAGAAAGGCAGAAGACTATTCCATACACTCCTCAGCAGAATGGAGTTGTAGAAAGGATGAACATGAAACTGATGGAAAAAACAAGGACCATGTTCAGCGGTGCCGGCTTAGGACAAGAAATCTGGGTAGAGGCAGTGGGTACAACATGTTACCTGGTCAATCAATCACCTTCATCATCGTTGGATGATAAAACTCCACACGAGGTATGGTCTGGAAAGAAACCCTCTCTTCAACATCTTAGAGTGTTTGGTTATGATGCTTATGTACATTTTCCAAAGGAGAATAAGAGTAAGGTGGATAAAAAGGATGAAAACTGTATCTTTATTGGTTATAAAGATGGTGTGAAAGGTTATAATCTTTGGAACCCAGAAACCAAGAAGACTATTTACGGTCGAAATGTTGTTTTCAGAGAGGTAAAATATGTGTCCAAACATGAATTCCTACCAACGCAAGATGAACCTGAGAAAATAGAGCTTGAGTTGGATGATGCAAAATCTGAATCATCTGAAGAAGAGGAAGCAGAAGAAGAAGACGAAGAACCTCATACCCCAGTATTGAGGAGATCAGTGAGAGATAAAAGGAAACCAGACAGGTATAGTCCACCTAATTTCCATTCCAATTTTTCTTTATCTATTACTGATGATGATCCCAGAACTGTCAGGGAAGCAGTCAATTTAGAGGATAGCAAACTCTGGAAGAAGGCCATGGTTGAAGAAATGGATGCCTTGGATAAGAATGAGGCATGGGATATAGTTGAGTTGCCACCTAGAAGAAAATATGTTGGTAGCAAATGGTTGTTTAAGAAGAAGTTTAATGCACAAGGTAAAGTGGAGAAATACAAAGCTCGATTAGTAGTAAAAGTTTATTCCCCGGTAGAGGGAATTGACTTTGGTGAGATTTTTTCTCCTGTTGCTAAGTTAACTTATATTAGATTTATTTTATCTATTGTTGTTGCTTTTGATCTTGAAGTGGAACAGATGGATGTGAAGACAACATTCCTACATGGAGATCTCGAAGAAGAAATCTACATCAAGAAGCCAAAAGGCTTTGTAGTGAAGGGAAATAAAGAGTTGGTCTGTAAGCTAAAGAAGTCACTATATGGTCTGAAGCAATCACTTAGGATGTGGTACCAAAAGTTTTACACATACATCCTTGGATTGGGATTTGTAAGAAGCAGGGATGATCACTGTGTATATTCCAGGCAGGTTGGTAATCACTTCATTTATGTAGTGTTGTATGTTGATGACATGTTGTTGGTAGGAAATAACGTGGATGTTATCAAGGAAGTGAATTCACAGCTATCCTCCAAATTTGACATGAAGGATCTCGGTGTTGCTAACTTCATTCTGGGAATGGAGATTAAAAGAGATCGTGCAAACAGGAAACTCCAGTCGAATCAGAGAAAATATGTTGAGAAAATATTGTAGAGGTTTAATATGCATGGAAGTAAACCGATCAAAGTTCCTATTCTTATAGGTGTAAAGTTATCTGCATATCAGTGTCCCAAGACACAGGAAGAAGAAGAGGACATGTCCCATGTTCTGTATGCCAATGCAGTTGACAGTTTGATGTATGCAATGGTCTGTACTAGACCAGACATTGCACATGCAGTGGGAGTTTTGAGTAGGTATATGTCAAAACCAGGGAAGGAGCATTGGAGAGCAGTAAAGAGGGTCTTCTGGTATCTGCATGGCACTACCAATTATGGATTGTGCTACCAAGGAAGACTGGGATTGGACATAGTGGTGGACATACATGGCTTTGTTGATGCAGACTGGGTTGGAGATCTGGACCACAAAAGATCTACAAGTGGGTATGTGTTTAACCTATTTGGAGGAGCAATCAAATGGATAAGAAAAAGACAGGCTATAGTGGCTCTCTCAACTACAAAAGCTGAATACATGGCAACCACTCATGCAAGCAAGGAAGCAATATGGTTACAAAGATTGTGTTCAGGTATTGGGTTGGTATAACAAGCAGTGAGATTAGATTGTGACAATCAAAGTGCAATCTTCCTGGCAAAGAACCCATCTTATCATTCGAAGACAACGCATATTGATGTTCAATATCACTTTGTGAGAGACATGGTTGAGGAAAAGAAGGTGTTGCTAAAAAAGGTTGACACTTTGAAGAATGTTGCAGATTCACTGACAAAGTCTATGAGCACAAAAAAGTTCTCCTGGTGTAGAGTAACAATGGGCATTGCTTCCTTAGATTGTTGACTATATAATCCCCTGGACCCCTGGATGCAAAGAAAACAACAAGTGGGAGAATGTTGGGTATGTGTTATATTCTTTGCATGTGTGTGTGTGGGCGCTTCAGATATGAAAACTGTGTCTAACGATCCCTTGGTGGAATTTGTTTTTGGGCGGTTTTTGCTATTTTTAGCGGTTTACTAAAAATAATCTCGGTTTTAGGGATTAGTGTTTTGGTATCTACGAAATACCTAAAAACATTGTATATATTGTATAGTGAATGGTGAAATTCTATATAATGAAAGGTTTTCCTGGTTGAGGGTTTCCGGTATAAAATCTTTGTGTACTCTGTGTATGAGCCATTGATTAAATTCTGTTTTTCTTAAGAATCTACATGCATTTACTTACTTCACAGGTTTATAAATTACACCCTTTACATCACAATTAGGGTTACATGTAAGTCTGAATCTTAGACAGAATACCAAGGGATCTCACACACCCACTAGTGCTCAACCACTAGGGGCACGTCCACCTGTACTCACCCAAAGGAACATTCAAGTCAATAGATCACTATCTCACTATGTCTCACAGGAGAATCATCAAGATACACACTCACTAGTGCTCAACCACTAGGATCACATCCACCTGTGCTCAGCCACATGAATGTTATAATCAACAGATATCTATCTCACTGATTCTCACAGGAGAATAATTTGGAGTATCACATCATATCAACTCTTTGCACAGAGGAGAATAGAAAACCCATCACATGGGATCCTTCACCCCTCACAGGGGTACACATCGTTTCATATCTATCTCAGAGAGAATGACACACCCATATCATGGGAATCTTCCCTTCACAGGGATACACATCATTCCATCTCTGTCTCAGAGAGGAACAACACACCCACATCATGGGAACACCCAACTCATGGGCTTCCTCACCCCACACAAGGCCACACAACATTCCATCTCTGTCTCAGAGAGGAACAACACACCCATCTCATGGGAACACCCAACTCATGGTCTCTCTCACAGGTCGAATCACTTAGTCTGTGTCCTGGAGGATGTCTCACGCAACTATAATCATCAACACTCCCTCTCAGCTAAGGAGGCATTCTCCACTAGGTCAAGTTTCTCATGTAAGTACTCAAACTTTTTCTTGGCAAGTGGTTTGTGAAGATATATGCAATCTGCTCATGGGTAGCAAGGTACTCCGCATATTTTATCTCAATGAGATATAGTGATATTTTATCTCAATGAGATATTTTGAGATATAGTGATATTTTATCTCAATGAGTTTCGATCTATTGTGAAACACAGGGTTATCAAAGAGCTTCACGCAGCTTTGGTTATCACAATGAATAGTGTTAGGATCCATCTCATGATCAAATAAATCTATCAGAAGCTTGTGAAGCCACATTGCTTCACAGACTGCTACAATCAATGATATATACTCTGCCTCTATTGTACTCAATGCCATTGAGCTATGTTTCCTACTACACCAGGAAACCATGGCATACCCTAAGGTAAAGAAACAATCGGAGGTGCTCTTCTAGTCCACTGCGCTCCCTCCTCAATCTGCATCAGCATATCCTTGGAAACTCAAGTCTACACTGGAGGCATATCTTAGTCCATATCCAAATATGCCTCGTAGGTATCTCAATACATGTTTTGCTGCTATCTAGTGAGTTTGTCTCGGTTGACTCATGAACTGGATAAGCACATTCACTGCATTGCATATATTAGGTCTGGTGTTAACAAAATACATCAGTGATCCAATCAACTATCGATACAAGTGTGGATCAATATTGCATGAATCAACATCATTCATTTTCTTCAAATCCATCACCATTGGTGTAGGAATGGATTTTCATTCTGTGATACTGAACTTCTTCAATATCTCCATCGTATATTTTCCTTGAATAAGTAAAATCTCATCAGTCCTCTACCATACTTCTAGTCCCAAGAAGTAGTGCATCATACCTAGACACTTTATCTCAAATTTATCTCAAATTTGCATTCAACAATGAGTCTCTCTTAACCGGTGAAGAATTGGTCATCCACATATAGGACCAAGATTAAGTACTCATTTCCAACAATGTGATAATATAGGTTTGGATCATCAACACTCTTTCTGAAGCCCAAACTCATCAAGAATCCATCCATTTTGTCATACCAAGCACGAGGTGCTTACTTTAGTCCATACATGGATTTTTTCAACCTGCACAAATGAGATTTCTCGTTGTGTATCACGAATCCTTCTGACTGCTCGATATAGAATTGTTCCTCAGTATAACCATTGAGAAAGGTTGTCTTTACATCCATCTGATGTAGTTTCCAACCCATGGATGCAACTAGTGTAATGATAGAATGGATGGAAGTGTAACGAGCTACTCAAGAAAATGTCTCATCATAGTCAACTCCCTCTACTTGTGAGAACCCTTTGGCTACAAATATCTCCTTTCATTTCTCTATACTTCCATCAACTACATGCTTGATTTTTTAAATCCACTTGGAAGTCACTACAGACTTCTCTTCTAGTCTCGGAACAATATGCCATACATCATTTTTCAAGATAGATTGATATCATTTCATCATGGCATATTTCCATACCTGTTCACTTGTAGCTTCTCCATGAAAAGAAGGCTCAAATTCAATGATGTGGCTCATGGATGAAAGGTAGCTCAAAAATATCATTGGTCTCTTACTCTCTCAGGATGTCCCTTGAGGGGTTGCATGTCCCTCTTCCTCCTGTAGAGTCTGTCAAGCCCAAGAAGGCCTTTTATGCGCCACTACAATATCTTTGGGCATATCAATTAGATAAACTGGATCAGATGGAACGACTGGATCAACTAGAAAAATGTTTGTCTCCCTCTGAACTATTGAAGGGGGAGAAGGTATTGTCTCACTATCAATATCCCTATGATATTCTATGGATCTTTGGTCTCATTCCGTGGACCCAGACTATTTTATGTTTACTAATTTCTAATGTTTCAGAAGTGTCTCTAACACTTCCTTCATGTGTATCACATGGTCCTCCCAAGCATGTACTATAACAAATGAATGTTGGAATGAACACAACACATCATTCATTAAAGACATAAAATTACTTGATCTATTTCCCAAATCAAAATGAATTACTAGAAGCATTCACACAAGGTTTACTTCATCTTGAAGGCAGTATTCTAAGTGTCTTCTTCCTTGATTATATTCAAATTTCAAATCTATCTTGGTGAAACACTCTTCATGTTGCAACTAGTATAACAAGTCATCAATCCGGAGGAAAAAATATGCATTCTTGAGAGTGAAATTATTTTGAGATTAGTAGTCCACCTACATTCTCCAAGTCCCATCCTTCTTTGGTATGAAAATTAATGACACATGAACCACATGGTCAGACACTTGGTCTTGTGACTCCTTCCTCAAACAACTCTTGCAGATGGCTCTTCATTTTATCTGGCTATAATATGGATTGTCTATACATTGCTATGTTGATTAAAGGAGAATATATTAGTAACCGTATCTTGTGCTCCACTTCCCTCTCAAGTAGGAATCCATTTGAATCGTGGAACACTTCTCTATATGCCTATAAAAAATCTTACATGTAACACTCGTGTTCTTTTGTACATCCCTCCATGGATGCTTTTCATCCATTGAATTGACATCTTTTTAGTTCTAACTCAATAAGATAAGTACATACTTCTTGCTTGCATTGATTAATTTCTTGGCTTGATGGGCACTCACTAAAGAGACCTAAGACTTACCTTTATATGCATTGATGATAAACTATTTACCATATTTAATCAAGCGATGTTGGTTTTCCTTCTCATAAAGAAATGAGAGCTTATATACATGTATGGGCTATAAAAAGCTAATAAAATTTTCCTTGATAACAAATCTAAGCATACATTTTTAGTGACTTTTAATTCTACATCCTTATTCACCCATCCCAAAGAGAATAGATAAGGGTGATCAAGGATCTCTAAACCAAGGTTACTTACTATATCCTTTGTAATGAGGTTAACCTCTTAACTAGAATCAAACAATGCATTAACCTTATTCTTCTTAATAAGAATCTTGATATGGAACAAATTTGTCATCTCCATCTTCTTCTCTTATGGAGGCTACTTAGGTTTACCTCCTTTTGCATTGTTTCATAGACTTCTAATTGTTGCAACCAAGGATTTGATTTTAAGTGATTGCCTCATATTCTTTATAGAGCTTTATCTCGACCTTTTCTTCCGCATTAAAAAGATATTGGTAAGATTAATAACCGGAGTTCTTTTTTTAGAGATTCATTCTTTCCTTCTCTTTCCTTGGCTCCTCATGATATTTTGTGCTCTCACGTGTTTTGAGTTGCTCTAAAATGGGTTGATATTTCTTGAGAGCAATCATGATTAAGGAAAAATTCTTGGAAATGTAACTACTTGAACTTTCAATGTTGTAAATCTTCTTTCACCTTCATCAAAGGGTCCTTGCTAGTACTAATCTTCCATATCGACGATTTGTGACTTCTTCTTAACATTTCTTCTATCAATCTTGATATTCATAGGGAAGAACTCTCTAGTAGGCTTAGATTCTATAAGTGAGGTATGCATACATTGCCTTTAGATCGAACAAATTCCCAAATAAAACTACTTTGATACCATTATGATTTATAAATTGTTTTGGATATCTTACCAAAACAAGTTTACAACTACAATGGCTACAGTAACCTACAACTACAATGATATAACAAAATTTCAAGAACCTCCTGAAATGACCTTCTCCCATAAAAGAAAGCATGCTTGGGCAAGAAATCTTATTCAAGATGGAGAGAAGTATGGTGTTCTAGAAGGAACCTCGAGACAGGTGAAAATACCAAAGCCATTCTCCAGTTACACGGCTTTTATATGTGATCTCCCAGATGAAGAGCCTACCTGCTCTGAAGAAGCCATTCAGAGAAAAGAATGGGCAGATGCCATGACAGAGGAATACCAATCAAGTATGGGAAATAGTTCCCAGATCAAAGAATAAAGATGGGGTATCCTACAGATGGCTCTTCAAAATAAAACATGTTGTTGATGGAAGTATTGAGAAGTATAAAGCAAGATTTGTCGCTCATGGCCTCTTTTTTTTCCAGAAGGAAGGCATTGACTATGAAGAGACATTCACTCCTGTGGCCAGATACACTTCGATCAAGACCATTATAGCCCTTGCAGCTAAGATGAAGTGGAAGTTGTACCATATGGATGTGAAGACAACTTTCCTTAATGGTGTTATCAAAGAGGAAGTGCATATAGAGCAACCCCAAGGATTTGAGGTTGAAGACATGAAGTCTCATGTCCGCAGATTGAAGAAAGCCTTATACGGATTGAAGCAAGCTCCCAGAGCTTGGTATGGCAGTATAGACAGTTTCTTGATGAGATTAGGCTTTACCAAGAGTAAAGCAGACTCAAATTTCTACTTCAAAATTATGGATAATGAACCAATAATATTACTACTGTATGTGGATGACTTATTCTTAACTGGAGAAGAAAAGCTCATCGTTGAATGTAAAAAGAGACTTGCCGCGGAATTTGAAATGAAATACCTTGGCCTAATCCATTACTTCTTAGGTCTTGAGGTATGGCATAGTCCATAAAGGATCTTCCTTAACCAAGGGAAGTACACGGTCGAAATCTTAAAGAGATTCGACATGCTAGAATGCAAGTCCATAAATACTCCCATGGAAGCAAAGCTAAAGATGTTGGTCGATACTTCGTCAGATTTGATAGATGCCACTCTGTACAGACAGATTATTGGATCGCTGATGTACCTGACGAACACCAGACCAGACATATGTTTTGTAGTGAACACCTTGAGTCATTTTTTGGTAGAGCCCAGACGTGTTCACCTAGTGGTTGAAAAACATGTGATGAGGTGCCTTAAAGGTACAGTGGATTATGGTCTCAGCTATGATGGAGATCATGACTTCACATTGAGTGGATATACTGATGCAGATTGGGCAGGAAGCGTTGCTAACAGAAAAAGCACTTCTGGATGCTGTTTCAGTTTGGGATCATCTACGTGGCATAGTAGGAAGCAATCTAGTATTTCTCTCAGCACAACGGAAGAAGAGTACATTGCCGCATGTTCTACTAGCTGTGAAGCTATATGGCTTCGAAAGTTGCTGATAGGCCTATTTGATTTTGAGATGAGAGAAATTGCGATTCTATGTGACAATAAAAGCTACATTAAAATGACAGAGAATCCTGTGTTCCACGACAGGTCGAAGCACATAGAGATCTGTTATCATTTCATCCGCGATATGGTACAGAGAGTAGTCTTGAAGCTCCAGTACATTAGCACGGATGAATAGGTTGTTGACGTGTTGACTAAGCCTCTATCTCATGTAAAGTTTGAACACTTTCGAGATAAGCTTGGTATAGTCCGAAAGAACCCTCCCTGAAAGTGGGAGTATATATGTTCCTTGCTTATGACCTCGCTGTTAGACGTAAATCAAGATGAGTCATGCTTCTGACCTCGCTGTTAGACGTAAAGCATGACGCCGTGTGATCCTTGCTTCTGACCTCGCTGTTAGACGTAAAGCATGACGCCATGTGATCTTTGCTTCTGACCTCGCTGTTATACTTAAAGCAAGATGAGTCATGCTTCTGACCTCACTATTAGACGTAAATCATGACGTCGTGTGATCCTTGCTTCTGACCTCGCTGTTAGATGTAAAGCAAGATGAGTCATGCTTCTGACCTCGCTGTTAGACATAAAGCATGATGCCATTTGATCCTTGCTTCTGACCTCGTTGTTAGACATAAAGCAAGATGAGTCATGCTTCTGAACTCGCTGTTAGACATAAGGCATGACATCGCTAATTCCTTGCTTCGGCCTAGTTGTTATACATAAAGCAAGATGATTCCTCGCTTCTAACCTCGTTGTTAGATGTAAAGCGAGATGTTGATGTGTTCCTTTCTTCTGACCTCGTTGTTAGACGTAAAGCAAGATGAGTCATGCTTCTGACCTAGTTGTTAGACGTAAAGCATGACATTGTGATTTCTCCCTTCTGACCTAGTTGTTAGACGTAAAGCGAGATGGTGACATTCCTTGCTTCTGACCTAGTTGTTAGATGTAAAGCAAGATGTGACTGAAACTGAGCTATCGACTTAACCGCTATGACATTGAGCCAGTGTAGTACTGTGATGTGCCAACCTAGTGCTGTGATAAGGTATCATTTTTACTGATACATATTTGATGCAGATGATGATAGCATTCTTTCGAGAATGATGATATTGTCGATGAAGAAAACTTTCGATGACTTGTAAATATGCTAGCCAATGTTTCAAGATGATATTGACGATACTTTCCTCCAGATGCCACTGATGATAACAGACCTCTCTCGCCTGATGCTGATCAAGAATACCCTTCTTGTTAAGGGGGAGTGTTGAAATAATGTAACTGCAAAGAGCATTCTTATTATTATTGGATTAAATCCCCATTGCGGATTAATCATGTCATTATTATTATTATTGTTATTGGATTAATCCCCATTGTGGAT
>ML796438.1:157191-177108 GCA_009831015.1 Picea engelmannii
GGTTAGGTCTTGTTTTATTATTTTTCTTAGGGTCCCTTTAGTTTCTTATCGAGAGGCCTTTTATTGCCTTCTCGGGGATCCCCTGGGCGAAGCATCTCTAGGTTTTATTTCGTATGGATTTTATCTTTTACCAGCTGCTTTTACCTCCTGGGCCTTTAGCCCCTTCTTCCCACAAGACAAAGTGTAACCCTCAAAGGTCATCCTAATGGCCGGACTAGGGGAATGGGATAGATGAGCGGGGTATAAGATGTAAAATGATAAAATGGTGGGAGCGGACAATGGCTCTGCAAATCCCCCTTGGTGGCTAACCAAAACCCATGAATATCAACTTGTTAATTCACCCCATCAATCACCCCGACAATGGTCAAGTGGATTAGTGTAAGATCCAAGCAGTCATCAGAAATGAAAGGAACCTAATGCATATATAAGAGGGTTATAATGATCAAATATGACACATACCATGATACCTTGGACCAATTACCTCATGGAGCAAGAGTGCTCTCCGATGCAAGTCCAAGCCGGTGGTGATGGAAGCTGTTGCTGCTGACAGGACAAATATGGCGAAGAAGAAGAAAGATGGGCCCTCTAGGGCCATGCTCAGGTCAATCCTGTTCTCGGTACTCCATGTCTAGGACATGTGGGCCTCGAGACATGATCTCCTAGTTATCCCTAGATATCGGGGATAACAGGTCCATGGTTCATGAATATATTTTGCATTAATATTTTGTATTATATCCATTTTGGTTGTTCCAACCCAACTCTAATTTTTGAGAGCCCTACTATAATATTTTCCATGTCCCTATAAATATGAGAGAAATATGTATATGAAAAAGATGTTAGTAAATTGAGAACTTCGTCATACAAGGGTCATAATGTAAAATTCTTGAGGGAAATTTCTTTGTGCATTTATTGGATAACCAAGTTTGAATACTCAAAAAATTGTCCATTGAAATGGATTCCCATGGCCTGTCAGGAGTAGGAAGAGGGGTGTACATGCCTTGTTTCTTAGTGGTTGGTTTGGCAATAGCGCAGGCAGTGTAGGACCTGATATACTTGTTGACCTCATGTCAAAGTTTCGGCCAGCATAAATGTTTCTGTAACATCGCCACTATCTTTTTGATGCTGAAGTGTCCTACCACCCTACTATAGTGGGCTTCCCAGATCATCTTTTCTCTCTCACTTGATGGAAGACAGATATGGCCTAGATGACACAACAACCCATCCCAAAATTTCTAGACAAAAGCATTCCCCACACATCCGGGACATCAACGACTATAATATCTATTCGGACTGTCTTCTCGGGGAACTCCTTCAATCATACTTCGATATTTTCAATTACACCATGTGTGGGTATAGCTTTGGATTCAAATCCACACACATTTCTGTAGGGTCTGGTTACCTTTAGGCCCATTTGCTGCATGACTTTGAGAGACATCATATTTGCACCAACACCTGTATCCAGCATGCAGTTGTTGAGATATTTTTTGTTCATTGTAAGAGTCATGAAGAAAGGAGGATTTTCACCGTAGTGGATTCTGAAATGATTTGCTTGCAGCATAATTGGGGGGTCCACAGGCTCAACCATTCCTGAAAAGAAGTTGTTGAAGCGTTCTTTAATAGAAGGGATCTTAATGGCTTCTTTCAGAGGAACATTCACATGCATTTTTGCCAAAGATCCTTCAAGGTCAAAATCAAGGGTAATTTTGTCAGCTTTGGGATTCTTAGGAGGAAGAACTTCAGAAGATTTTGATTGATCATTTGTAGATTGGCTCGGGTTCCTTCTCCGATAAACTTGGACTTCCTGCTTCTTTAGCTTCTCTCATGATTCTTGATCCAAGTTGTTGATTATGGCTAACCTTGATGCTCGGGCTGCCTCCTTCAGGGCTTGTTTATGTTCTTCATCAGTGATGTTTATCTGAGGGACATATGAGAAGCAGTCAAAGTTATTGACCTGTTTCTGGCTGTCATTGTAAGGACACTCATTTTCCCAATGTGCTTCACTGCACTCCAGACACCAGGGATTTTCATCGACGACATTTGTAGAGGCCAGAGTATTTGGGACTTCATTTTCATTCTTGGGTTTGTAATTTTGGTTCCCCTTTTGGAATGGCCCTTTGAATGGAGGTATAGGGGCCTGGGTCTGGGAATTTTCAAGTCTCACGATCCGGTTCATCATTTCCTCTTGATTCTTCATGATGCTATCTACTGAGGCTTGTAGCTTACTAATATTGGTGCACAGATCTGAAGCAGGCTCAACATTGTGTACTGTTTTTTGCTTGACATCTATCTTTCCCCTAGGGATGGCAAAAGGCTCAATCTTGGAAGAAAGAAGATTTCCTTCAATCTTTGTTGCAAGTTCTCGGGCTTCTTGAATGGATTGAGGGCCTTTGTCTATGAGGAGATACCCTAACTGGCCATTGAAAGATCTAGTATAAAAATGTATGAGATAATCATCTTTCAGATGATGGCTTGGGGGAATTCGTTGGAGTAAGGCTTCAAATCTGGTATGAAACTCTCGAATGGATTCATTTTCACGTCTGGTAATGCCATATAGTCGGGTAGGCAACATGTTTGGGTCTTCCTTGATGCTCCACCTTCTAAGGAAGAGTTCTTCAAGTCTATCCATGGTCTTAATGCTTCCATCAGGTAGGCCAAGATACCAACGTCTTGCAGCATCATAAAGGGTCGTAGAGAAAAGCTTCATGACCAAGTCTTCAGCATCATCACTAATGGGGTGAAGTTGAAAAAATGCCCAGAAAATACTCATGTGCTCTTCGGCACTAGTAGCATCAGTGCCGGTGAACTTAGGCAACCACTTCTCATATTTAGGTGGCATTTGCCTAGGGTAACCAGGTATAGCTGACATGTCTAAAGGCTTGAACAAAGTAGATGACCATTGCCTCTGATTTTTGACTGGGTTTGTAGTACCGGTCTGAGAAGTAGACATGTTTAAACGAAGTCTCTTTCTGAAAAGTGACTTGACAACAGGTGAATTAGCAGGAGGCTTCCTTTTGAAAGCTAGAGGAGGGTTATTGAACCTCTTTTTGGTTTGTGGAGTCGCCAGATAGTTTCCTTGAAACTACCAAAGAATAGGGGGAAAAATGGTAGTGGAGTCGTTGGGTAAGCTTGTAAGAAAAAGGTCTCTGAGGCAAGGCTTACCAAAGGTTTTGTCGTTGAGGAAGATTGACTCAGTGTTCCCTGGCAACGGTGCCAAAATCTTATCGCTCAGTTTGTAGTCTATGTCAGGTAGCTTAAAAGTAAAGGTCAAACTGGCGTAACAGGAGCTTCCCCACCCACTGTCACCTCGATGGGGGGCTCTTTCTATTCAGGGTGGCTAATCCCAAGGGAGACGTCCCTAGTAATCTGGGGTATTGAAAGGAAAAGGATCAAGAGATTAAGGTTCAAAAGGTCAAAGTAGGTTTTCCCCTTCACAGATTACTGCCAATAAAGATAGTAAAAAATGAAGGTATTCCACAGAACAAGCACCTGTTTGCGAGACAAGGCAAATAAAACTAAAATGTGCAATAGTGGTTAGTACTTCATAAATTAATGACTATCCTTATTATATATGAGCACATATAGCAGTAATTATTGACGAAGTCAATGATTTCAAAAATTGCTATGGCTAATATTATCACCTGTCAATAAACACTGGAGATGATATAACATTCAAAACATATAATCAATCTTCAAATTATCATAAAATATCATCATTTGCTCATTCAATACAAGAGTGTTGCGTCACTATACTAAAGGTGACGTCAGCCTAGTTCTAGGTCAGTTTTGTTAGACAATGAGGTGGACGTTTTGCTAATTAGGCCAATGAAAATAATCAACACTTCAATGTCTATTGTTAGATGACCTAGCCACAACGTTCTATATCAAACAAGAGTTCAAAAGAGGCATGACGTCATAAAAAATTAGGGTTAGTAAGTCGCTAGGGTTAGTTAGGGTTTCGAATTTTGGAAGTTTGAAAGGTTGTTTTAACACAATTGACTCAACGTTGGAGTTCTAGATTAGTGCCTTAGGGTAAATGGAGTCAAGGAGCAAGGCTAAAGTCTTGGGATAATCTATATTCAAAGACAAGAGGGTCAGGCTTTCTAGTGCTGCAATGGCAGGGCCACAAAGTTAAAACCCTAAGGGGAGGAGGCTCATTCCGATGTTTCTTAAGAAAGGCCTCATGATCCTCCCTCTTTCCTTGAAACTCTTTGGCAAAATGGCTAGCTTCAAAACACAAATCTAGGGATGAAAAGTGTTGTAGGGCCAAGGATTTTTAAACCCTAAGAGTCAAACCCTAGGTGTAAAATCAATTAGGCCTAGGACGTCTTCTTTCTTCAATTTGTGTTTCAAATCTAATTCATAAAAAGGGGAATTAGTGTAGCAATGGCTAGGCTATATTCTCCTTAATCAAATGGCTAAAAAAGTTTTCTATCATGGGGACATGAAGAAAGGACCTACTTGTGTGCTTGTTACGTAGGGTTTTAATGATTAAGCATAATAATAACAATGTAACCATAAATGTAAGATATTTAACCTACAACCATTCAATCAAGAATTTTTTCATGAGAAATACACTTACAAATCAATGAAGAGATTATCAAACCCTAGTTGTAAACCTTCCAAATGATAGAAAACACCATAAACATGTCAAAGATGATCCTTCACAAGTGTAGCGCCTCAACTCCAAGAGCCAAATACAAAGACAAAAGACTAAAGTGTTTCTCTCACAAGAGAGTGAGTTGTGTTATGTTTAAAATGAGAGGCAACGTCCTCTCTTTATATCATTCAAATGACCTTTAATTACAAAAATAGGTCATTAAAACAGCCGACAAGGATGACTAACAATAGTTACATTATTTGTCACATTAAATGCTAAAATGTCATAATTATGAGCTAAAAGGGAGACGCCAGGCCCCTCTGAGGGGGACGTTGGCGCTTTTTGGGCAAGATCAACATCCAAAATGCAAAACGTTGGCCCTTCTAGGGATCCTGCAAGCTGCCACACGTGCTGAATGATCCCAACACACTGCCACATGCTCCAGAAAACGTCCAAACTGCCCTGGGTGGCGTCCTGTCCATCAAAGCCATCATCTCATCTGCAGTGGGTGATCCCCCCTAGGCCGATATCTGCCAAAGTGTCCTGGTAAGGACGTCCTTCTGTCTTCTTCGTGCAAGGGATCATCATGACGTTGTCCTGCTCCTGCCATCCAACAACCATCTGATGGGCTCTTCATCCCCATGGAGGTCCGAACTAATCATATCCCCATGTGTATCGGTCCACTGGTACCTGTCCACCAGGTATGGTCCTGCACATCAAAGACTACGCCCTCCATGGGATCATCAGTCCTCGGGATCATAGCAATGAAAATCATATTTCATCATTAAGTTATCAAATATATGCATGAAATCCCTAACATATCATCTAAGAGCTCAAAGACATTACACAGATCTACTATACAAAGTTGAAGAAACCGACAGAATAACCTATTGGGCTAATACCCACAAGATAAGGAAAGTTTCCTCAGAGGATCACTCAAGCCATGTTCTATGAGGTGATATGGTTTTAGGGATGTCCAGTCACAGTAAGACCAAGGGAAGGTATTGTCTGTGGGTACCTTTGTAGGAGGCAAGCTGTACCCGTAATGGATGCATTTTTTCCAAGCCCTTATTGCCTTTATTTTTCTTTTATTGCTTTTCTTTATTTTTTACTTCAAGGTCTGACCAGAGGAAACTACCTTGGTGTGGTGACCAGAGCTGACAGTGTTACCCACTAGTATCTTTGCAGAGATGATAAGGCTGGCTCATGCTGAGACCCCCTTTCCCTTGGCCATGCAACCAAAGGTCACTGCCCTAGCGTGGTGACCAGATGATGGCAATGTCATACTGCTAGATACCTATGAACATAATGGGCCGGCTCGTGATGAGACCTCCCATCCTCTTGGTTAGGTCTTGTTTTATTATTTTTCTTAGGTTCCCTTTAGTTTCTTATCGAGAGGCCTTTTATTGCCTTCTCGGGGATCCCCTGGGCGAAGCATCTCTAGGTTTTATTTCCTATGGATTTTTTCTTTTACCTCCTGGGCCTTTAGCCCCTTCTTCCCACAAGACAAAGTGTAACCCTCAAAGGTCATCCTAATGGTCGGACTAGGGGAATGGGATATATGAGCGGGGTATAAGATGTAAAATGATAAAATGGTGGGAGCGGACAATGGCTCTGCAAATCCCCCGGTGGCTAACCAAAACCCATGAATATGAACTTGCTAAGTCACCCCATCAATCACCCCGACAATGGTCAGGTGGATTATTGTAATATCCAACCAGTCATCATAAATGAAAGGAACCTAATGCATATATAAGAGGGTTATAATGATCAAACATGACACATACCATGATACCTTGGACCAATTACCTCATGGAGAAAGAGTCCTCTCCGATGCAAGTCCAAGCCGGTGGTGATGGAAGCTGCTGCTGCTGACAAGACAAATCTGGCGAAGAAGAAGAAAGATGGGCCCTCCAGGGCCATGCTCAGGTCAATCCTGCTCTCAGTACTCCATGTCTAGGACCTGTGGGCCTCGAGACATGATCTCCTAGTTATCCCTAGATATCGGGGATAACAGGTCCATGGTTCATGAATATATTTTGCATTAATATTTTGCATTATATCCATTTTGGTTGTTCCAACCCAACTCTAATTTTTGAGAGCCCTACTACAATATTTTCCATGTCCCTATAAATATGAGAGAAATATGTATATGAAAAAGATGTTAGTAAATTGAGAACTTCGTCATACAAGGGTCATAATGTAAAATTCTCGAGGGAAATTTCTTTGTGCATTTATTGGATAACCAAGTTTGAATACTCAAAAAATTGTCTATTGAAATGGATTCCCATGGCCTGTCAGGAGTAGGAAGAGGGGTGTACATGCCCTATTTCTTAGTGGTTGGTTTGGCAATAGCGCAGGCAGTGCAGGACCTGATATACTTGTTGACCTCATGTCAAAGTTTCGGCCAGCATAAATGTTTCTGTAGCATCGCCACTATCTTTTTGACGCCAAAGTGTCCTACCACCCTACTATAGTGGGCTTCCCAGATCATCTTTGCTCTCTGACTTGATGGAACACAAATATGGCCTAGACGACACAACAACCCATCCTGAAGATGGAAATTATCGACAACTGCGTTTGCAACCAACATTTGGTAGGTGGTGGCGAAGTCAGGGTCTGTCTCATAGAGTTGGGGCCATTCAGATGTCTCATGGACACAAGAGTCTAGCACCATGGTGAGTGTCGTGACTGGTGGTCTACTGAGGAAATTAGCGACGCGATTTGTGCTTCCTGTTTTATACTTGATGTTGAGGTGGAATCACTATAAGTATGTGGACCACTTTTGATAGCGATCATTCTACAATTTTCTCTGTGTCTGCATGAACTGCAGTGGCTTATGATCAGTGTGGATGACTGTCTCCTTCCCAAGAATGTAATGTATCCACTGGTGGTAGGATTGTACAATGAAGTACATTTCCTTCTCGTAAGTAGGGTACTTACGGACAGTATCTGATAGTGTCTCACTATGATAGGCCACAGGGTGGCCGTGCTGAGTGAGAACGACGCCCACAACATAGTTTGAAGCATCTGTCTCAATTTCAAAGGGATGTTGCAGGTCTGGAAGTGAAAGTACTGGGGTTGAGCACAAGTGTTGCTTCAAATCATCGAACACTTATTGTTGGGACCGACCCCACGCAAATTTCTCCTTACCACCACCCCTGTTTATTTTGCTGAGGGCCCATGTAATATGGGAGAATCCCAACACGAACCTGCAGTAGAAATTGGCAAGTCCCAAGAAGCTTTGAAGCTCAGTGAGTGTTGTTGGGGATGGCCAGTCATGAATGACTTGGATCTTTGTTGGATCCACATGTATGTCATGTTGATCAATGATGTATCCTAGGCGATGGACCCTGTTCATGCCGAAGGAGCATTTTTCCAAGTTGCCGTATAGCTTGTGCTGTCGTAGGGTGTGCAGAACCTGTTGAATATGCTGCAAGTGTTCGGCCCAAGTCTTCCTGTAAATTAGAATGTCATCCAAATACACCACTACAAAATTATTGGTGAATGGTCGCAGAATATCGTCCATCATCCTCATGAAAGTGGTTGGAGCATTTTTCAAACCAAAGGGCATGACCAACCATTCAAAAAGGCCTTCCTTTGACTTGAAGGCGGTATTCTATACATCTGTCTATTCTATCAGGACGTGGTGGTAGCCAGACTTTAGATCAATCTTACTGAAGTATTTGGCCCCCATGAGTTGATCAAGGAGGTCTTTGATTCAGGGAATCGGGTACTAGTTTCTGATTATGATTTTATTCAGAGCTCAGTAATCAATACAGATTTGTCAGGTTCCATCTTTCTTCTGAACCAGCATGATTGGGCTCCCACAAGGTGATGAGATGGGACGGATGTGCCCCTTGTGGAGAATTTCTTAGATCTGTTGATTGATATCCTCATTCTCTAACAAAGAGTGGTGATAGACTGGCCCATTGGGAAGCGATGCGCCAGGGGTCAGATCGATGGGGTGCTTGACCTGGCAGTGCAGAGGTGCCCCTGTGTTAGAATATAGAAGATGGTGTGCTTGTTTTACCATTGACGATACCTTCGTCACCCAACCATAGGCCGAAGCCTCCCTCCAAGCACCTTAACCTTGACTGAGAATTCCTCCGGAAGCAAACCTTAGGCTAGATAGCCAAACAAAGGGTAGTGCATCTCTCCCCAAGGATAGGGCAACACAAAAGACTGATCAGATAGTCCCAAACCCTAGCCAAGGGATATTCAAGCCAAAACTAAAAACTTGTTGCTGCTGCAGCTGCACCAGCTCTTCCTCCAAACCTGCGCACCAAACTTCAACTGCAGTGTGCACCAAACTGCAGAACTACAATTCTAAGATGCTGCAAATGAGAACTAGTGCCCTGTATTTATAGTAATATTGCCAGTTTTGTTGGGGCTGACTTCTCCTTCTGGGTATGTGTCTGTTCAATATATTATTATAATTCCTGGCCGACTTTATCTCTTGGAGGATAATAGCCTCATATAAATTATCTTCTTGAGACGACAAGGCTTCTAGGGTTATTAGCCAATTCATTAGGGTTTCTCTTGCTTCTCCGAGTCTTCTATTCTCATCAGGTTCACACGTGGGGGTAAATACCTCCCGCAGCTACCATAATATTAACACTCCCTCCTAGCTAGAGGGTATTTACAGGTAATGGACTTGAGCACAAAATATACCATTTACCCGGTAGCATCAATATAGTCATCTAGACTATTTCATGACTAGATCATGAGCATCACCATCATCAGCTGCATCATCTCTCGAAACCATACTTCATCTAAGTAGTTAGATATGATGCTGGATAAGTCACTCTCACCATAGAGTGATACAAGAGGAGTAAAAGCTTTGAACTGTTTTTCATCTGGAAAATATCTGTTCATCATTCATCTGAATAATCATTATCTCCAATAAACTGCTGATAGTCTTCAAGTCAATTAGAACAAGGATAGAACACACTTGTGTCTATTCATAGTAGTGCATAACTACAATCCAGTGGTTAACTACCACATCAAGTAACACACAAGTACTTGATCAACAACATGTAGTTGCGAACAATGAAACATATTCACCACAATAGTCCTCATCTACTATCATATAGTCTTCATAACAAACATCTGAGAGCATCCTGCATAGAAACAATGTTATGATAAAAACTGAATCATCTAGGCGAGTCTTTCACTCACGTCTGTGAGATATAAAAGAATGTTTGCCACCACAGTAGTCTTCTTCTGCATAGAAACAATGTTATGATAAAAACTGAATCAACTGGGCCAATCTTTCACTCACGTTTGTGAGATCTGAAAGAGTGTTTGCCCTCAGTATAGAATATCAACAATAATCATCTGGTCCAATCTTTCACTCACATCTGTGAGATCTGAAAGAATGTCTGCCCTCAATATAGAATATCAATAATGGGCTATCTGCCCCATTCTTCTCAACCAAGGAAGAAGGATTATTTATGATTTCTGAGCCTGGACCATTTCTCACCCTGGGCCATTCCTCCGACACTAAACAAAGTGTAACCTGGAGGGAATGAGTCTGCCCTAAGGAATGACTGTCCTGGACTATTCCCCACCCTGGGCCATTCTTCTGACATTAAACAAAGTGTAAACTGTAGAGAATGAGTCTTCCCTCGAGGAATAACTGTCCCTGATTGTTGAGCCTGGACTACTCCCCACCCTCGGCCATTCCTCCGACACTAAACAAAGTGTAACCTGGAGAGAATGAGTCTGCCCTCGAGGAATAACTATCCGGACCATTCCCCACCTTGGGCCATTCCTCCATCACTGAAGTGTAACCTGGAGAGAATGAGTCTGCCCTCGAGGAATAACTGTCCGGACCATTCCCCACCTTGGGCCATTCCTCCAACACTGAAGTGTAACCTGGAGAGAATGTATAATCCTCGAGGAATGTATGTCCTGCATCAACCTCCAAAATGAACGATTCTTCGAAACTGCTCACAACTGTGAACTTCGAAAGAATGGCTGCCTAGCGAGGCTGACCATTCTACATGACCACTATTCAGAGTGAGTGCCAAGAAGAATGACTGTCCTAGAAAACTCCCCATGTTAACCACAATGGGAAGTCGTTGTCTATGATACATCAACAATCAGTCTACCTCCCATGTTAACTACAATGGGAAGTCACTGTCTGTCAGAAATCTCAATCCACTTTCCGAACAAGAAAGCATCTGTCCAATCTGGACTACTTTCAAAGATAAATAATATTTTCAATGCTCCCTCCTAACTGGAGAGTTATTTCAATCACAGAAATAAATGTTTGCATACCTTCTTCTAGTTTGGAGAGTCTTCCCTTCCAGCTAAGAGAGTTATTTCAGTGAGCTCTATCTTGAGTATGCACGTTATTTCATATTGAATATAGGCTTTACAAAAATGTATGCTTATCTGCTCATATGTGGAGATATGTATTTGAGAAATCATTTTCTCCCTTATAGACTTTAGCATGGATAATGTAATGCTTGTACTGTAGTCTGGAACACTGTGAAGGCTTCATGTAGATCTGAATAGTAGAGTATATCATAGTTGGAGAACTGGAACATATTCATGTGGTACTTCTTCTATCATCATGAGATCTTATCTTTTGAGTAGTCATCTTGATGTTATAGGAAATCTTCACCACGCTTATACTGTGCACTGGAGGTTCTCCACCAAGTTGTCTTCTTCTTATCTACATATAGGAGTCTCTTTCTGGTATCTCTCAAAGTTTGAGCCTACTCTTCATACTTTCTTCATTCAATTTCTCTAGAGAACATTCTTTGCATTCATCTGATGTAGAATTCCAAATCATGGATGTTTCGGATGATATAATGACTTATATAGAGATAAGTCTGGTGTACTGGAACAATTAATCATCATAGTCTTCTCCCTCCATCTGGGAGAAACTCCGGTTCTGGATCTCACAATGCTTTCTTTCATAAGTCTTCTGTACACTGTTCTTCATCATGAATTTCAGTTCTTCTTGCTTGATTTCTTTTAGTGAGTTCATATCAGGCTGGTAATCTTGTGATTCTTGATACAATGACTGGTTGTTATGGTTCTTCTTTTTCTTTCTTGGAATATTTATGTTCTTCTTCATGTTTTTCTTTAACTCTTTTGGGTCCATGAAGTTTCTTATAGATTCCATTCCCTAGATATTCCACTTCTTACCTTCATCATAGGATCACGGATCTGGATGGACAACCAAGAATACTTTAAGGCTTCTGAGGAAGTCTTCTTCTACGGCTGAACTGAACATGTACTGTCTTTCACGACTACTACCATGGATATATACATTTCATCATCTTCAATGGATCATAGGATTAGCTCCCTCCTAATCCTTGCT
This sequence comes from Picea engelmannii, assembly GCA_009831015.1. Classification (NCBI taxonomy): domain Eukaryota; kingdom Viridiplantae; phylum Streptophyta; class Pinopsida; order Pinales; family Pinaceae; genus Picea; species Picea engelmannii. Next base: position 169,128 of record ML796438.1, read on the forward strand.
TCATGTAAGAGTGCATATAATCTTCTCCCTTCGTCTGATTGAGTCCATGCTTCTGTCTCCATCATTATTTTCTTCTACAATATATAATAGAGTCTCTCTTGTCTAATAGAGTCCACGCTTCAGTCTTAGTTGTCATCATAAGTCTGTCTGAATTCTAAGTTTCTTCAGGATTGATTCTGATTTTGGCTTATCTTGTAATAGCTTTCACATGATATATTTCCTTCTTTCATGTGTAATATCTAATGATATTCATTCTTATCTTGTTGTTCTTCCATAGATATAGTTCTTCTTGGAACACATTATCTTCCAAGAGATAGATATACAAGATATGTATAGAGATGGTGCAAGAAAGATATGTGCAAGAAATAAGAAGAGTGTTGTTACCTTTTAGTAGAAGAAGTCTCTTCCATCTTGCTTAGTCTTCTTAGTAGGTTCCTTTTCTTCAACAACTAACGCTTCATGCTTCTCTTTCCTTTTCTTTAGCTTGGGACACTGGTTCCTGTAGTGACCGTACTTTTGACAGTTGAAGCACTGTATTTCTGAAATGTCTTTTCTTTGTTTTGGCTTCCTTTTTGAATCAAACTTTCTTTTGTCTCTGAAGTTCTTGAATCTTGCTGTGAAGGCTTGATCATCGTACTTCTTTTGAGGTTTCTATTTTTCATTGATCCTTGATTCTTCTTGAGCACATCAAGTCCAAAGTTCTTCAAATGTCGGGTACTCCTTCCTTGTGTTCATGCTTGCGGAAAATGAATCCCATGTCTTGGGAAGACCATTCAGTACTATGTTCACCAATTCCTTTTCTGAGGTGATCTCTTCAATAGCTTGTAGTTTATCTCTTACAAAGTATGATGTTATGTTGTCATCATCATTCATCTTCATGTCACAGAGCTCATTCTTCAGACTCATAACTTGTCCAATGTTTCTGACTGAGAAGAGATTTGTTAGGGCATCGTACATCTTCTTTCATGAGTCAAGATGGGAGATGTAGGGTATCAAGTGGTCTTTTATGGAATTCACTATGATACTCATGGCATTGATGTCAACATCTTTGAACTTCTCCATAGCTGCAATGTTCTGCGGTTCCTTCTCTTATCCTTCTTTAAACTCCGGCTTCACGATCTTTCCTTTCACAATATCCAACACTTTATTCTTAGTAAGGATGAGGTCAATCCTTTTCTTCCATGCTCTGAAGTTAGAGGCTCAATCTATCTTGTTCTCAGTCTTCATAGAGTTCGTCATGGCTTGCTTGACTTGGTCAAATATTAGATTTGACCAGAAATCCAAACTTCACGTCTTGGCCTTCTAAGAGTACCAGGAGATGCACTTGGCTAGGGCACACTGATCTATCCGAACATTAGGTCAATCTCGTCACTTAAGGTGTCTCGACAAGAGGTTTAGGGTTTCTACAACTTCTTCTGCTGGTAACCCTAGCTATAGTGCTTTTGGAAACTGCTCCTACTAGTAACCCTAGTGGCAGTATCTCAACGAGATCAATATCTAGTGGCTATGTTTCCTTCCATTGTTTTAGGCTGACTGAAGGGGCGTGGGCCCATAACCTATTATAATATAGAAGATGGTGTGCTCGTTTTACCATTGACGATGCCATCATCACCCAACCATAGGCCGAAGCCTCCCTCCAAGAACCTTAACCTTGACTGAGAATTCCTCTGGAATCAAACCCTAGGCTAGATAGCCAAACAAAGGGCAGCACATCTCTCCCCAAATATAGCGCAACACAAAAGACTGATCAGATAGTCCCAAACCCTAGCCAAGAGATATTCAAGCCAAAACTGAGAACTTGTTGCTGCTGCAGCTGCACCAGCTCTTCCTCCAAACCTACGCACCAAACTGCAACTACAGTGCACACCAAACTGTAGAACTGCAATTTTGAGATGCTGCAAATGAGAACTAACGCCCTGTATTTATAGTAATCTTGCCAGTTTTCCTGGGGCCGACTTCTCCTTCTGGGTTTGTGTCTGTTCAATATAATATTATAATTCCTGGTTGACTTCTTCTCTTGGAGGATAATAGCCTAATATAAATTATCTTCTTGAGCCAACAAGGCTTCTAGGGTTATTAGCCAATTCATTAGGGTTTCTCTTGCTTCCCGAAGTCTTCTATTCTCATCAGGTTCACACGTGGGGGAAAATACCTCCCGCAGCTACCATAATATTAACACCCTATAGGTGAGGAGAAGATATTCGAGTATTCTTTCACGACCTTATCTACTTGCTTTTGCTGTGTGGAGAGGTCGGTCCGAGAGACCTTGGATGTGGCTATGAGATTTCTCTTATTATGAGAGAGAATCACGAAGAAGACAAACTTCCCCATTTGAGAGATGACCTTCCTGAATTTCTTAGCAGAGATCAAGGAAATAACACTAGGTGGGACTGCCTTGGGTATCCTGTACAATTTCCTGCTCAAAGTAATAATAACACTACGAGGCCTAGACTCATATACAACATGACATTTTCATAAATAAGGTTGGGCCAAAAGAACATCACAAACTTCGAGAGGATCAACATCACACAATACTTTGTCTTTGAAGGGCTTGATGTCGTACGACAGTCGACACTGTTGGCTGACGCGGAGATTGCTTCCTTAGCGGAGCCATCCAATGGTGCAGGGTTGTGGGTTCGGAGTTGTTGGTAGGGAGAGTTGATTGGAAACCTCTACTGAGATGAGGTTCTTCTGTCTATCGCTATCAATGATGAAGTGCAGCGGGGTGCCTTTTACCCACATCTATAAATGGAAGAGGTGCTCTCCTTCTGGCTCGTTTGGTTCACCAGGCTGGAGCTTGGTGGTAGCAATGGTGGCACTGGTTTCCATGTTAATGATCTGTCTTCCCTTTTCTGGTTCTAGCTCAAAGTCGGAATATGCATCTAATTCATAGGCTTTCACTTCGGCCACCAACAACTGCTTTGAGTGGTTGTCAACAATGTTATGCCAAGGGATCTTATGGAAGTCACACCACTTCCCTGTATCTTTCTTTGTCTTTCTGGTGTCCTTCTTTGCTTGTGGCTTGGACTGGTTGTCCTGATACTGTCCATGTTTTCTCTGTCCTTTGTTCTTTGGTATGGGGCTACCCTTTCCTAGATTTTGTTGTGAGGGGTTCCCAGGCCCAAATTTCTGCATCTTTTGTTTGAGATTCTGCTCGATTTTGATGGCATATCGGTAGGTCACGCCCAAGGATGAGATGTCCAAAAATTCCATTTCGGTATGGATGTACCTATGCAGAGCACCACGATACTTGAGCACCAGATGTCACTCTGAATCTTTGATACCCAACTTGGTGCGCAAGGTATGGAAGATATTTATGAAATCGGGCACTGCTTGGTCTCTTTCTTGCTACAGTGTGGTCCATTTGGTATACAGGTCATCATAACTTTCGACAGGTTAGTATTGTTCCTTAATAACATCCCTAAAGGATTCCCAGGTGGTTGTGACTGAAAATAATGAGGTTTCCTCTGTTTCCTTTTTCTCATAGAAAGTTTCCCACCAATATTTGACATGGGAATGGCTTTGAGGAGCGCAAAAGTAATCTTTTCTCTATTCGAAAAATTATGGACAGAAAAATACCATTCTAGTAGATTCAACCACTTGTCTACAACATCTGCTTCTATCTGACCTTCAAATATAGGAATATCTAAGTTTATTTGTACCTTGAAGGGGGCGACGCCTCCGTTTGAAGAAGATGCATTGCCTGTTAGTAGTCGCTGAAGGATTTGCGTGAAACTATCCATCATCTCGTTCCTCTATTGCGTGAGGGATTCCTCAATCAACAGTTTGAAAGGATCACCTGTCCAATCTTCTTTCTTTTCTCCTTCCATGAGAGGTCGCTTGGGAGTCCGAGAGATTCTGTCCTCAAGAGAAACAAACTCGAGACCCAACTCTTTGTACTCCGACCTCGTTGGGGACATGTATTAAGATGACAAGGAGCAGACCGCTCTGATACCACTGATCCGGATTATATGATTAGAATGAAATGAATACAGATTATTAATAGGTGCTTAACAAAAAATAACATAGTTGCAGTAAAATTGGTTTTCTATTCAATAATGAAATAACTTGAAAATGTAAAATGCAATGGAAACAAGCTTGCTGGAATGGTGGCGGCTTATCTCTGAGAAGAGATGTGACGATTGCACACATTTGCAAGAAGAATATTACAATGAGGCTCTGAAGGCCTTTTTATAATAAACAAGAATTCCAAAAACCCTAGACATCCAAAAACCTAACCCTAGGAGATGAAACGCCAAAAGTCATGTGGGCTCTGTTTGGGTAAGTTAGTACATCAACTTCCCGAGGTCGTAACTTTTTCATAAGATATCCATTTTAGTCATGTGATATCTCGTTGGAAAGGTATCCTCAATAATGCCTTTGGCTATCATTGCGGATTTCGATCCCGAAAAACCTTCATTTAGGCCCTCAAAATGGCCCTGGAAGTTAAAACTACTAAAAATAGTAAATTGCCAAAATTGTTAGAAAACTGTTTTGAGCCAGTTGGTAAAGGTGGGTGGCCATCGATATCCATCTGGATCAAATTGGAAGTCATCAACCTCAAAAGGATTCAGCTATAAAACAAGGAAGAAATCAAAATATTGAAGACTGAAGTTGTTGATCTAACAAAATAAATAGAAGAGTTCAAGACATATGACAAAAAAAACAAATGCATAGAAGTCTTGGATGAAACAGAAGAAATAATCATTAGTCTAAAGACTCAACTTGAAGAAGCTAAGGAAATAGAAGAATACTTGAAGATTGAGTTGACTAAAAAGGAAGAAACATCTCACATATTGGAATTGGAAGTTATCAACATCAAAAAGAAGAACGAAAAGACAAAAACAAGTGTCAAATTCCAGAACGAATTAGTCATCTTGGATAAGATATGGAACACTCAAAGACCAACCGATGACAAAATTGGTGTTGGGTACAATAAGAAAGAAAAATGTGGCAAGTGGAACACCATTCACAAACATGACAAAATATTATCCTCCTCAAAAGGAAAAAGTGCAATCACAAACAAAATACAAACCATCAACTTTGTTAAAGGAGGAAGCTATGAAAGTAAAAAACAAGAAACATATCAAATGATGGACTTCTCATGTCACAAGATTCTCAAGTTTGGAAACACCTTCAATAGTTATTTCTTTTCTTGTAAAAACTTTTGTCACACAATATTGGAATGCAAGAGTCTTGAAAATAAAAATTCAGGAAGGTCCAATAAATTAATGAGATGTTGGAGATGTAATTATGTTGGTCACACAACAAAGTTTCTTCATACCATGATATGCTAGAACTGTGATGATTTTGGGCACAAATCCCATGACTGTAGGAAATCTATAAGAAAACCCATGAAAAATAATCCATACAAGTCAGGAAGAAAATATAATGAACTTTGGAAGAAAAGAAGAGAGGATAAATCTCAAAGGAAAAATGTAGAAAAGAAAAGTTCATCAAACAAAGTGCCTTATGGAAATATATGGAGAATAAAATATGAAGTATAAAGCAAGAAAGATAATGAAGATATTGCACCTAAAAATGAAGAAATTGATAACAAAAAACTGATGGATGAAACTCCTAATAAGGAATGTGAAATTTAGAGATTTTCATATGAAGAGGAACAAGCTCAAGCAAGAAGATGAAGAAGATTATGGTGCAAAACATAGTGGTTATGATGATAAACCCTCAAAATAAAATTAGTCTGTAGAATAGTGTGATGAATAAAACAAATAAAATCTAAATAAGAAAGAAACAAAAGGAGTTCAAAATGTATAAAGACAGGGTATGAACAAAGAAAAGTTACTAATCATATGAAAGAACAATAAAGATCTCTTGGAATAAAAGAACTAAACAATAACAAGAAGAAGAATAAATAGATCAAGAAGACCAATAATATTCACACCATTGTCTGTTATGACAAAGAAGAAGGAAATGAAACCCTATTTGCACATGAAAATCCCAAGAGATGAGATAACAACTGACACATTCACAGGGGGAGAAAAGTAGTAAAAGTTTTATTTCCTTTGTTATCAATGTCAAAAGATGAGAAATAACAATAAAAACAAAGTCCAAAATAAATGGGACAAAGACATGGGGAGCATCACCTTTGGGGGAGCATCATATCAGGGGGAAAATATAAATATTCCCTCTGACATTGTTTTCGAAGGGGGAGAGATAGAGAGTAAAACAAAGTCAGCTCAAAGGACTGAAAATACATAATACATTTCACAAGGGAAGTAAGATTGTCTTACTAAGGTTTCCATCAATAACAAAGGGGGATATTGTTGGCAATTTAGTTTTCATTGATGTCAACCTTGATAAATAGGTGAAGTATCATTGATTGATTGGTTTGAGAAGCATTTTCAATATTGGACATATTGTTATAAAGGTGACTTGACTGTCAAGCATTGTCAATATTGGACATAATGTTATGAAGGTTGGACCGTAATTTTATGAAGGTGACTTGAATGTCAAGCATTGTAAATATTGGACATAATGTTATAAACGCGGCTTGAATATCAGTAGAAATATAATGTTGACTAATATATTGTATGATCTTGATACACTCATCCTATATTGTATAAGGTTGATATTGTGTCATTAATATCTATGCACAAAAGAATAAACTGTGAAGAAACTATCCATATAAAAAGGGTAAATGGATAATCTAATATGGATGCATACAAATCACAAATAAATAAGTTAATAATACATGGTTCATTAAAAGTGATTCAGAAAATCTCAATTGAAGAAGAGTCCAGAGATGAGACAGAGTGTCTTGGTGCATATATATATATATATATATATAATGGATTAAATGAAAGTTCATTCTATCAGTTTGGTGCAAGTTTACAAGCTAAGTCTTGTCATGAGGATTTGATTCCTCACATATCAGTTGGATCTGAGATCAAAAAGTCGGGTCTTGTTATGAGGGTTGGATTCCTCACATCTTAGTTGGATCTGAGAACTACAAGTTGGATATTGTATTAGAGAGTTGGATCTCTCATTTTCAGTTGAAGTTGAAGATATTAAAGGATTTATTTTATTGGTATTCATTCATGTTAAATAAATAAAAGAATGATATTTTATCTACTTCGTATAGTTTGTGTTATATGTTTTTATGAATAATTAATTGAATTGCATATATCTTGTTCAATTAATTTAGTTACTCTACGAAAGTGTGAAAAGTAGACAAAAGTTCCAGACACTAATTCACCCACCCCTCTCAGTGTTAGTGCGTGCTTCAATAGATTAATGGTTAGGATTTATTTCGTGTCCATTTTCAAAAATGATAAATCTTAATCAATTTTAGGATAGTTTTATAGCTTGCCTTAACATTACAATGGGGAGTAGTCCTTTCTTGTTCTCTTTTTTCACTTATATTCTCTTATTTCATCTTCCAAATACAATTATCATGTTTGGGAATAATCTAGTTTGTTGGCTCTAAGATGAAGTTGGACATATTATATCTTCCTCGACTGCTTATAGGGCATCTTGTCACTTTTATCCAATGAAGAATTGGATGAATGGTTGGTACTTTAGAATTTATGAATTTATCTTATAGTCATCTAGTTTCATGATAAACTCTTTTACATTATATTGTTTTAGTGATTTTAATATTTTTTGGGAGCTCCGCATGTGACTCTATCGATTTCCCCATTCATTGATTCTGATTAATATTTTCTTTGTGCATAAATGGTGTTTAGACAATGAATCATAAAACTCAAATAGTTAGTATTTGTTGCAATGACTCATTATGTCTTTAGATAGTATTTTTTATCAACAAAATGTTGATTCTATTAGAAATATTTAAGAGGGGCGAATAGGAAGCTAGGTTTATACTAACGTGAACTTGTGGATCATTCTTACCATTTCTTATGTTTTCTCAGAAGGTAGGACTATAATTAAATTTCTCATTGTTCATATGTTAAGTAATATTATTTTCCAAGTGATCAAGAAAAGTAAATTTATATCTTAT
>ML796438.1:190550-202565 GCA_009831015.1 Picea engelmannii
CAAAAGGTTGTTGCACTTTCAACAACAGAGGCAGAGTATGTTGCTGCTATAGAGGCTAGTAAAGAGATGATTTGGTTACAAAAGTTTATGGAGGAATTGGGAAAGAAGCAGGAGAACAACAAGTTGTACTGTGACAGTCAGAGTGCCATTCACCTTGCAAAGAACTCAACCTTCCATTCACCTTGCAAAGAACTCAGCCATTCACCTTGCAAAGAACTCATCCATTCACCTTGCAAAGAACTCAGCATGATTGGCTTCATTTTATCAACGTACGTCGGGCATAGTATCCTTTGTGATAAGCATATATCCACTTATTCATATCAAACATTACGTGAACACTCTCATGCAGCAATCCTTTACAATTTCACAGTTCTAAGAGCTAATATCTACTCCTTATCATCAATTAATACACAGACATTCCTACACAGGAAAACATGTACAAATTCCACAAGTCTATGAACATATGTGATAGCATATAAATTCCAGATGCAATATGAGCAAAACACTTATTAGAAGTAAGTTCCGCAATGGAAACGACTGCTGAGAGGGGTGTTCGTTTCCACCCAACCGTATGCGTAGTGACTCCAAATGGATTTACCACTAGCCACCCCCGAGCTGAGACCACGATGTCCTGAGACCTGCGTCTCTCTACCTGCCAGTGCCCAGGAGCAGAGGATGCAATCCTCCCTCTCTGCGATCACTCACTCTGCGTAAAAATTGCCAGAGTTCCCCTCGCGTCTACCCCCCTTCAAATCGTTTCAGCCATACGCCTTATCCTCTCCCGAGGTTGCGTGTGGCACGATTTCCCTCACACTGATCAGGCCTGACGTCCCTACGGATGGGCGGTTCACCATCCCATCCCTCATCAAGACATCCGCCTACCAGTCTGCGAGCCATTAATTTTCAGGGCCAGCGAGCTGCTTTTGGTTCTCCGGGCCAGTGGAGTTCAAATACGGTATTTTAAATTCTCAGTGGAAGTTAATGCCACCTTTTTAGGTGCCTTCCACCACCATCGTGGTCTCTTTTTCTGCACATCCCCTCTCAACAGTTCTGCAATTAATTCAACTATCATTTACATTCATTGACCTCTTCCTGCAGGTCCATTTACAACACACATTCATACTTATGATTTTTTCCATAGTCCTTGGCCAGTTCAGTTATATTTACAATCTGGGGGAAACAGGGTGTTACAGCTAGGGCACACTGATCTATCCAGAGATTAGGTCAATATCGTCACTTAAGGTGTCTCGACAAGAAGTTTAGGGCTTTTGCAACTGCTTCTGCTGGTAACCCTAGCTGCAATGCTTTTGGAAACTGCTCCTGCTAGTAACCCTAGTGACAGTATCTCAACAAGATCAATATCTAGCGGTTATGTTTCCATCCAGCGTTTTAGGCTGACTGAAGGGGCGTGGGCCCATAACCTGTTAGAATATAGAATACAGTGTGCTCGTTTTACCATTGACGATACCTTCATCACCCAACCATAGGCCGAAGCCTCCCTCCGAGCACCTTAACCTTGACTGAGAATTCCTCCTGAAGCAAACCCTAGGCTATATAGCCAAACAAAGGGAAACACATCTCTCCCCAAGGATAGTGTAACACAAAAGACTGATCAGATAGTCCCAAACCTTAGACAAAAGATATTCAAGCCAAAACTGAGAACTTGTTGTTGTTGCAGCTGCACCAACTCTTCCTCCAAACCTGCGCACCAAACTGCAACTGCAGTGCGCACCAAACTGCAAAAATGCAATTCTGAGATGTTGCAAATGAGAACTAGCACCCTGTATTTATAGTAATCTTGCTAGTTTTGTTGGGGCCGACTTCTCCTTCTGGGTATGTGTCTGTTCAATATATTATTATAATTCCCGACCGACTTCTTCTCTTGGAGGCTAATAGCCTAATATAAATTATCTTCTTGAGACGACAAGGCTTCTAGGGTTATTAGCCAATTCATTAGGGTTTCTCTTGCTTCCCAGAGTCTTCTATTCTTGTCAGTTTCACACATGGGGGTAAATACCTCCTGCAACTACCATAATATTAACACCCTGTAGGTGAGGAGAAGATATTCGAGTATTCTTCCATGACCTTATCTATTTTCTTTTGCTTTGTGGAGAGGTCAGTCATAGAGACCCTGGATGTGGCTGTGAGCTTTCTCTTATTATGAGAGAGAATCACGAAGAAGACACACTTCCCCATTTGAGAGATGACCTTCCTGCATTTCTTAGCATAGATCAAGGAAATAACACTAGGTGGGACTGCCTCGGGTATCCTGTACAATTTCATGTTCAAAGTAATAATAACACTACGAGGCCTAGACTCATATACAACATGACATTTACATAAATAAGGTTGGCCCAAAATAACATCACAAAATTCGAGAGGATCAACATCACATAATACCTCATCTTTGAAGGGCTTGATGTCATACGACAGTCGACATTGTTGGCTGACATGGCGATCGCTTCCTTGGCGGAGCCATCCAATGGTGTAGGGTTGTGGGTACGACGTTGTTGGCAGGGCGAGCTTCTTGATGACCTCTGCTGAGATCAGGTTCTTCTGGCTATCGCTATCAATGATGAAGTGCAGCGGGGTGCCTTTTACCCACATCTATGAATGGAAGAGGCGCTCTCCTTCTTCTGGCTCATCTGGTTCATCAGGCTGGAGCTTGGTGGTAGCAATGGTGGCACTGGGTTCCACGTCAATGACCGTATTCCCCTTTTTGGTTCTGTATTAGAGTCGAAATATGCATCTGATTCGTAGGCTTTCACTTCGGCCACCAATGACTGCTTTGAGTGGTAGTCAACAGTGTTATGCCAAGGGATCTTATGGAAGTCACACCACTTCCCTGTATCTTTCTTTGTCTTTCTAGTGTCCTTCTTTTCTTGCGGCTTGGACTGGTTGTTCTGATACTGTCCATATTTTCTCTGTCCTTTGTTCTGTGGTTTGGGGCCACCCTTTCGTTGCTTTTGTTGTGAGGGGTTCCCAGGCCCAAATTGTTGCATCTTTTGTTTGAGATTCTGCTTGATTTTGATGGCATATTGGTAGGCCATGCCCAAGGATGAGATGTCCAAAAATTCCATTTCGGTCCGGATGTATCTATGCAGAGCACCACGATACTTGAGCACCAGATGTCACTCTGAATCTTTGATACCCAACTTGGTGTGTAAGGGATGGAAGATATTTGTGAAATCAGACACTGCTTGGTCTCTTTCTTGCTGCAGTGTGGTCCATTTGGTATACAGGTCATCATAAATTTCGACAGGTTAGTATTGTTCCTTAATAGCATCCCTGAAGGATTCCCAGGTGGTCATGACTGAAAATAATGAGGTTTCCTCTATTTCCTTTTTCTCACATAAATTTTCCCACCAATCTTTGACATGGGAATGGCTTTGAGGAGCGAAAAATTAATCTTTTCTCTATTCAAAAAGTTATGGACAGAAAAATACCCTTCTAGTAGATTCAACCACTTGTCTACAACATTAGCTTCTATCTGACCTTCAAATATAGGAATATCGAAGTTTATTTGTACCTTGAAGGGGGCGATGCCTTCGTTTGAAGAAGATGCATTGCTTGTTAGTAGTCGCTGAAGGATTTGCATGAAACTATCCATCATCTTGTTCCTCTGTTGCGTGAGAGATTCCTCAATCAACAGTTTGAAAGGATCTCCTGTCCAGTCATCTTTATTTTCTCCTACCATGAGAGGTCGCTTAGGCGTGCGAGAGATTCTGTCCTCAAGAGAAACAAACTCGAGACCCAACTCTTTGTACTCCGACCTCATTGGGGACATGTATTAAGATGACAAGGAGCAGACCGCTCTAATACCACTGATCTGGATTATATGAGTAGAATGAAATGAATACATATTATTAACAAGTGCTTAACACAAAATAACAGAGTTGTAGTAAAACTGGTTTTTTATTCAATAATGAAATAAGTTGAAATTGTAAAATGCAGCAGAAACAAGCTTGCTGGAATGGTGGCGGCTTATCTTTGAGAAGAGATGTGACGGTTGCACGCATTCACATGAAGAATATTACAATGAGGCTCTGAAGGCCTTTTTACAATAAACAAGAATGCCAAAAACCCTAGACATCCAAAAACCTAACCCTAGGAGATGAAGCGCCAAAAGTCATGTGGGCCCTATTTAGGTAAGTTAGCACATCAACTTCCTGAGGTCGTAACTTTTTCATAAGATATCCATTTTAGTCATGTGATATCCCATTGGAAAGGTATCCTCAATAATGCCCTCGGCTATCATTGAGGATTTCGATCTCGAAAAAACTTCATTTAGGCCCTCAAAATGGCCCCGGAAGTTAAAACTACTAAAAATAGTAAATTGCCAAAACTGTTAGAAAACTTTTTTGAGCTAGTTGGTAAAGGTGGGTGGCCACCGATATCCATCTGGATCAAATTGGAAGTCATCAACCTCAAAAGGATTCAGCTATAAAACAAGGAAGAAATCAAAATATTAAAGACTAAAGTTGTTGATCTAACAAAATAAATATAAGAGTTCAAGACATATGACAAAAAAAACAAATGCATAGAAGTCTTGGATGAAACAGAAGAAATAATCATTAGTCTAAAGACTCAACTTGAAGAAGCTAAGGAAATAGAAGAATACTTGAAGATCGAGTTGACTAAAAAGGAAGAAACATCTCACATATTGGAATTGGAAGTTATCAACATCAAAAAGAAGAATGAAAAGACAAAAACAAGTGTCAAATTCTAGAACGACATAGTCATCTTGGATAAGATATGGAACACTCAAATACCAATCGATGAAAAAATTGGTCTTGGGTACAATAAGAAAGAAAAAGGTGGCAAGTGGAACACCATTCACAAACATGACAAAGTATTATCCTCCTCAAAAGGAAAAAGTGCAATCATAAACCAAATACAAACCATCAAATTTTTTAAAGGAGGAAGCTATAAAAGTAAAAAGCAAGAAACATATCAAATGATGGACTTCTCATGTCACAAGATACTCGATTTTGGAAACACCTTCAATATTTATTTCTTTTCTTGTAAGAACTTTTGTCACAAAATATTGGAATGCAAGAGTCCTGAAGATAAAAATTCAGGAAGGTCCAATAAATTAATGAGATGTTGGAGATGTAATTATGTTGGTCACACAACAAAGTTTCTTCATACCATGATATGCTACAACTGTGATGATTTTGGGCACAAATCCCATGACTGTAGTAAATCTAGAAGAAAACCCATGAAAAATAATCCATACAAGTCAGGAAGAAAATATAATGAACTTTGGAAGAAAAGAAGAGAGGATAAATCTCAAAGGAAAAATGTAGAAGAGAATATGAAGTATAAAGTATAAAGCAAGAAAGATAATATGGAGAAGAAAATATGAAGTATAAAGCAAGAAAGATAATGAAGATATTGCACCTAAAAATGAAGAAATTGTATACAAAAAACTGATGGATGAAACTCCTAATAAGGAATGTGAAATTCAGAGATTTTCAATGAAGAGGAACAAGCTCAAGGAAGAAGATGAAGAAGATCGTGGTGCAAAAAATAGTGGTTATGATGATAAACTCTCAAAATAAAATTAGTCTGTAGAATAGTGTGATGAATAAAACAAATAAAATCCAAATAAGAAATCAACAAAAGGAGTTCAAAATATATAAAGACAGGGTATGAACAGAGAAAAGTTACTAATCATATGAAAGAACAATAAAGATATCTTGGAATAAAAGAACTAAAGAATAACAAGAAGAAGAATAAATAGATCAAGAAGACCAATAAGCTTCACACCATTGTCCGTTATGACAAAGAAGAAGACAATGAAACCCTATCTCAGTTGGATCTGAGAACTACAAGTTGGATATTGTATTAGAGAGTTGGATCTGTCATTTTCAGTTGAAGTTGAAGATATTAAAGGATTTATTTTATTTGTATTCATGCAAGTTAAATAAATAAAAGAATGATATTTTATCTACTTCATACAGTTTGTGTTATATGTTTTTATGAATAATTAATTGAATTGCATATATCTTATTGAGTTAATTTAGTTAATCTACGAAAGTGTGAAAAGTAGAAAAAAGTTCCAGACACTAATACACCCACCCCTCTCAGTGTTAGTGCGTGTTGCAACAGATTAATGGTTAGGATTTATTTCGTGTCCATTTTCAAAAACAATAAATCTTAATCGATTTTAGGATAGTTTTATACCTTGCCTTAACATTACAATGGGGAGTAGTCCTTAATTGTTCTCTTTTTTCACTTATATTCTCTTATTTCATCTTCCAAATACAATTATCATGTTTGGGAATAATCTAGTTTGTTGGCTCTAAGATGAAGTTGGACATATTATATCTTCCTCGACTGCTTATAATGCAGCTTGTCACTTTTATCCAATGAAGAATTGGATGAATGGTTAGTACTTTTAGATTTATGAATTTATCTTATAGTCATCTATTTTCATGATGAACTATTTTACATTATATTGTTTTAGTGATTTTAATATTTTTTAGGAGCTCTGCATGTGACTCTATCGATTTCCCCATTCATTGATTCTGATTAATATTTTCTTTGTGCATAAATGGTGTTTAGACAATGAATCATAAAACTCAAATAGTTAGTATTTGTTGCAATGACTCATTATGTCTTTAGATAGTATTTTTTATCAACAAAATGTTGATTCTATTAGAAATATTTAAGAGGGGCGAATAAGAAGCTAGGTTTATACTAACGCGAACTTGTGGATCATTCTTACCATTTCTTATGTTTTCTCAGAAGGTAGGACTATAATTAAATTTCTCATTGTTCATATGTTAAGTAATATTATTTTCCAAGTGATCAAGAAAAGTAAATTTATATCTTATATGTTTTTTTTAAATTTGTTAAAGATGGGTTGGCATGGATATATTTCATGCAAGTGTTTGAAAAAATTATTAGGAATTTTTTTCTGATATTTATAAAATGTGGATCAATAGTGAACGATAGGAAAATAATGGTTTCACAACTCATATTTCTTTGTCCATTTTATGGGGACTGATGTCAATGATCATAATTTACTCCATAGGTCATATTTCTAGAGATTTCCTTTATAATATTCAGAGATTTCCTTGGACTTAAGTATGTATGCAATATTCCTCCCAAATTAAACATAGTCGATGGTTGAAAATATTTTCTCCCTCCATTCAATGGAGATGAAGAATTGAATGTAAATACATGTATTATGAATCACACTCCAATATCATTATAATATTTTATTTTTGACCCTTGGAATATAATATGTAATAAATCATGTGTTATTTCTACTCACACTATTTTTGTTTTAATACTTTTCCATATAATAAATCTCAGTTGGACCTAACCATATGTTGCTTGAATGACGTAGTGTAGTTTAAGGTGAATAAATGGCCCAAGCCACAAAGGAAAGATTCTAAGTCCATAAACTAGTGCTATTGGAAAATATGATGTGATAATCCAATGGATGATTCATTTGGAAAATCAAGAAACTGAAATTTGATTAGACACATAAAAAAGACAAGGTGTTCATAAAAAATAATATTAAAATATTGAATTTAGAAAATGAAAATGTACAAGTGATTAATTAATTAAGCAAATGGTTTCTCAAGGATTGAATCTCTTCATGTAAAGTATAATCACATGCCACGGGGGGTCATATGTGTGTGACACACTGCTAGGTGTTGAGGTTCCTATCAATGTTGATATCACACAAACATAGTGAGACTCTAGCCAAAGGAAAATTGCAATCCTGCTCCTAGATGGAGGGCAGGGGTCAGTACCAACATACATGAACTAAGTTCCCCAGGATACAGACCCAAAAATTGAAGAAATATAATATATGTGCACATAGTCATGTGTTTCATGATATCTAGGAGCAACTTGAATCTATTTCCAAGGAATCATCGAGGATTTGGGTGGGGTAGGAGGTGGAACCTCTTGTCAATGATATACTGGGGTAGGAGGTGGGGACCTCTCTTTATGGGGTCAGGGAGGCATGAACGAGATGGGGGGTGTGATGCATTAGCGATGCCGCTTGGTTTTGAATGTACAGTGGATCCAATACTCGTTGATTTTTCGGTAGAAATCGGTAAAATGACCATCATGTCCATAAATACTGCATGGGTTACTATTCCAAGATCCAACTAACATGGACACATAATACATAGTGGAGGGGTTCACTAACTATTGGAGGCTATGATACCAGTTAAAGAGATGGTTTGGATGATTTTGGAAGATTCATTTGAAGGAATGCTACCAATGTGGCATGAAAATGTGTGAGATATGAACAATGGTGAGTGTAATCTTCATATGATAAGCATATGACATAAGGGTGGTTTATATGCAATGTAGTTTTGTGCACTATGGTAGTTTCCTTTCAATCAAGAAACATATATTTCAATACGTTTCCATATAATAAATCCTAAAATAGAATATTGGTTTCCCCCTTACATTAACATTGCTCCCATAGAATATGAACTAGTGTTTGTTTATTCTTTAAATGACTCTACAAGTTAGGTAGTACTATGACCAAGGCTAAATAATCTTCTATTCCAATCCTTCAAATTATATGTATTTATTCTTACCCCACTAGACACCCTTTCCAGTAGTTGTTATATTATGAAGTGGTGTTGTAATCACTGAAAATGATGTTATGAACCTTTTTAAAATATTTGGTATCCCTGGAAAAATCCTAACTTTATGAGGACTCTATAGAGAAGGAGATAGAGTAGTAGCAAGCTTAGGTGGATTGTATAGTGTTAGATTCTCTATATTTTCTATTGAAAAAATGTGCATATAAGGTGGAAGACTAAGTTTGTAAGCATTGTTTCCAACCTTATCCAATATTTTGAAAGGCCCATGTATCTTAGGATTTTTATTTTCTTTCATGATTCTTGTAACCTTTATGTTTAAAGAGTGGTAAGAACCTATGTCTCAAAATTTGAAGGTATTTTCATATTGATCATGTCTAGCCTCGTATTCTTTTGAGATTTCAACAATTTTTCCAGAACTTGAACGACTATATGCTTGATCCTCTATATGAACTTATCTTCCTTCAATGCACCACTCAAGGAATTTTCCCTAGATTCAAGTTGTCCATATAGAATATTTAATGGTGATATTGGAAAATGTACAATTTTGTTTTCCAAAATAGGACTTACTAGTGGAAGTGTGTACAACCATATTATAATAATGTTGAATGAAAACTAAATTTTGATCCCATTTCCTTTGGTGCTTCAAATGACTCTACAAGTTAGGTAGTTCTATGACCAAGGCTAACAAATATTCTATTTCAATTCTTCAAATGATATTTATTTAATCTTACCCGAGTAGATGTACCCTTTCCACTAGTTGTTAAAGCATGAAGTGTTGTTACAACCACTAAAAACAATGCTATGAATTTTCTTTAAATATTTGGTATCCCTCAAAACTCCTAATTTATGTAGAACTAGTTTCCATGGGAAATGTAAGGATGACCTTGTATTTGTAGGATCAATATTCAACTCATCTTCACCAATCACATTACCTAAGTACACCAAGCACTGCATAGAATACTCACGCTATTTTTTGTTTAGTAACTACTAATGTTTTATAAGTGTCTCTAACACTTCCTTCATTTGTATCACATGCTCCTCCCAAGTATACTATCACAAATGAATCTTGGAATCAACACAACACAACATTCATTAAAGACATAAAAGTCGTTGATGCATTACCCAAATCGAAAGAAATTACTAAGAATTCATACAAGCCTTTCTTCATCATGAAGGAAGTCTTCCAAGTGTCTTCTTCCTTGATCTAGATTTAATTATATTCAAATTTTAAATCTATCTTGGTGAAATACTATTCATGTTGCACCTGTTATAATAACTCATCAATCCATAGGAAAGGGTATTCATTCTTGAGAGTGATATTTTTTTAGCCTAGTAGTCAATGTACGTTCTCCAAGTCCCATCCTTCTTTGGTACGAAAATGACACAGGAACCACATGGTCAGATACTTGGTTGTATGAATCCTTCCTCAAATAAATCATGCAATTGCCTCTTCATTTTATCTGAAATCTTATGTGGAATGTCTATACATTGATATGTTTGGTAAGGGAGAATCTATAAGTAACTATATCTTGTGCTCCACTTCCCTCTTAGGTAGGAAACCATTTTAATCATGAAACACTTCTCTATAAGCCTAAAAAAACTATTATATCTAACACTTATGTTCTTCTGTATGTATCCCTCCATGGATTATTTGTCATCCATTGATTTGACATCTTTTTAGTTCTAACTCAATAAGAGAAGTACATACTTATTGCTTGAGTTGATTAATTTCTAGGATTTATTTTAACCCACTAAAGAGACCTCATAATTACCTATATATGCATTGATGCTAAAATATTCACCATATTTAATCAAGCGATGTTGGTTTCCCTTCTCATAAAAAAGTGAGAGCTTATATACATGTATGGGTTCCAAAAAACTACATTAGAGCCATAAAAAAATACAACATTGACTTCTAATCCATCAAAAACATTTCCACTAGTAACAAATCTAAGGATACATGTTTAGTAACTTTTAATTCTACATCCTTGTTCACCCATCCAAAAGAGAATGGATGAGGGTGATCAAGGATCTCTAAACGAAGCTTACTTACTAAATCCTCTTTAATGAGGTTAACCTCTTAACTAGAATAAAACAATGCATTAACCTTATTCTTATTAATATGAATCTTGATATGTAACAACTATGTCATTTCCTTCTCTTCTTTTGGAGGCTACTTAGGTTCACCTCCTTTTGCATTGTTGCATAGACTTCTAATCGTTGTAACCAAGGATTTGATTTTAAGTGATTGCCTCATATTATTCATAGAGTTTGATCTTGACCTTTGCTTCCACTTTAAAAAGGTATTGGTAATATTAGTTACTAGAGTTCCCATTTTTTAGCTTCATTTTCTCCTTCTCTTTCCTTGGCTCCTCATGATATTTTGCGTTCTCATGAGTTTTGAGTTTCTGTGAAAATGGGTTGATATTTATCTTGAGAGTGATCATGAGTAAGGAAAAATTCTTGGAAATTTCAACCACTTGAACTATCAATGTTGTAAAACTTATTTCACCTTCATCAAAGGGTCATTGCTAGTACTCATCTTCCATTTCATCAATTTATGACTTCTTATTAAAATTTCTTCTATTAATCTTGGAATCCACAAGGTGGAAATCTCTAGTAGGATTAGATTCTATAAGTAGGGTATGTATATATTGCACTTAGATCGTACAAATTCCCAAATAAAACTGCTCTGATACCACTATTATTTATAAATTGTTTTGAATATCTTACCAAAACATGATTTATAAATTAGGCGTGATACCATTATGATTTATAAATTGTTTTGATATATCTTACCAAATCATTGGGCCTGATACCATTATGATTTATAAATTGTTTTGAATATCTTACCAAAACATGTTTACAACTACAATGACTATAGTAAGACTATACTTTTGTATTTTTTAATTTGTATTTTTTAACGACTTAATAGATAACTAATGTAGATCGATCTTAACTTAAAATTTATCATACACTAAGAAAAAACAAATCCCTCCAAATACAAATCTTACCTCAAGTTATTAGGATTTTCATCTCAACGAACATGATCCCTCCCCGAAGTACATCATAGATCCAATGGTATTTACGCCAATATGCTTTAAGTTATTTTGTTTAGGATCTATGCCTTCATTACGTTCACAAATGAATCAAATGTCGGCCACGTAATCCATTGTGCCTCGTGGTGGGCCCGTACCATAGAGCGCACACGTCGGCGAGACCGTCCTGTAGGCAACGGAGTGGACGAGGGTCACCGGCAGTAATGTGCTACAGAACTTTTTTAGGGGTTTTTCTAATCCTGTGTAACCATTTAGGGTTTATTCTAATAGGGTTTGTGGGACCACTTGGTTTCTGGGTCCACGGAATTTCGGAGCTTTTGGCTATATATCATGACCATTATTTTTTCTCCAACACCATTCATTCCAACATT
>ML796438.1:205087-229014 GCA_009831015.1 Picea engelmannii
TTTTCTTACTACCTAGGGGTTGAGACCAATTTCCACTTTATCCCCTTTTTGAATTTTCCAAATCAATTAGTTTCCAACCAGATGGAAAGCATAGGTACTATCCTTCCAAATCCTTGAAGCATTGTTTTGCTATTTACTGGGATTTCTGATCCAAATCCCCATAGTGTAGCTTTCTCATTCTTTCTCCATGTTTATTGTTATTGAGCCAGAGCTAGATAGGAAGCTTCAATTCCATAGATCGATCAGGATATTGTTACCAAGACATAGAAAAATATGAATTTGGTGTATACAATCATATTAAATCATGTTATGGAGATTCAAATCCATAGATCGACCAAGATATTGCTATCCAACTGAAGAAGAATTTGAATTTCATGTGTGTGATCTGGAGCTTCGAATCCATAGATCGGTTGAGATATTGTTAGCCATTTGGAGCATAATCTGAATCTCATGTGTTTAATCATATAAATTAGTATTTTCTCATCCGAACTTCAAATTCAAAACCCTAGCTCATTCTTTTGTTTTTGCATAGTTTTTGTGAGGCGGGTGCATGATGAGCATAAAATATTCTAGGAAATCGGAAGTTTTGAAACCATAGCTCATTTCTTAGACACTAATCTTAAGGCTTGTAGACAAAGTTGTCTTAATAGTACCCCACAATTGATCTATGACTCTTTTCTGGATGCAAAATGAGCTGGTGATCCCAATACGAAGTTGGACACCGAATAAAACCAAGTAGTGGAACACTAGACTTCTTTTGGATGCAATGTAAAATGTTTCTTTGCTTATGTTTTAGTAATTTTTCACATTTAAAATCTGAGGTCATTAAACAAGGCCATAGTTTTAACTTTCAATCCTTTCACTCAATGATTTATTCATCATTATGTATTACTTATGTGTTCCTTGGGTTAGATAACATGTCTGTAAAGGTACACATGTGCATGTTTGGAACTTTCCTTCCTAGCATTCTTTTGCATAAATATTGGAATGTTTGTACATGTCGACAACTATCAGTTCCTCAAATGTATCTCACTTATAGATGATGCTCAACTTTTTTGAACTTTTCATGAAATTATGTCCCTTGTCATGGAAGAGATATGGTCCTCGTACCAATTTTAATGTTATTTTCCAGATGAAAATCGTACTGACCAAAAAATATTCCATTCCACTTCCTTATGTATTAAATATTCAATTCAAAGCATTCTTTTATAGGACAATGTAACTGATTCAATGAACTATTAGCATGGCTTTTAGAACCCATATGATCTTCCACCCATTTGTATTGCCTCAGAAATAAACAATATTAGTGTTTGTGACATGGTAATTATTGATCATAGTTCCAAGGTAGCTTCCATATAAGATTTGATGTTAAGTAGTTGCAATAGAATATCTTGTTTAATGTTCCCATTCTAGAGAATTATAACAAATAATAAAATAGGAGTCAAGGGATTCCCTCTTCCAATTTCTCTGCATATCTTGGGATTCATAACCTCGCTAATCTGTTCAATGGCCTCTTTGCCAATTTTCACAACATAGTATAAAGTATGATTTTTACTCAAGATGTTAAGGTGTTTCAAGATTTTTTTAAATTTCTCAATGAAATATGCTTGCATGTGCATTTAAAAAAAAGTTTGAAGTTTGTATAAATTGTCTCCATCAACAAAGAAAAAATATTTCCATAAATTCAAAGGAAGTATCATGGCAGTTGACATAAATGCCAGACAATTAAAGATGAAAGAAAATCCCCATGATAAATCATTGGGTGATACATATATATTAGCTATTTTAATGACATTGGAATGCATTTATGTACTTAAAAAACAAGGGTGGAATCAAAGTTTGTGATATTATCCTTGTTGTCTCTCAATTGATCGTAGTTGTTTTTCAGACATTGGACACATTTTGCTTTCCTTATGAAATCCATATGATAATTTTGCTTTCCTTTCAAAAGATTTAGTTTTTCAAATTGTAGTTCAAGAGGAAACCTCATTCAACTTTACTGATGTAACTATAAGGCCAAAAATTATTTTAAATCTTCTAAGGACATCATTTGACATCATTCATGGAATCAACTATGGGAATTTGAATGTTATTGGTCATTTGTTTCCAATGGGTTTCTCTTTCTGATAGATAGGTTATCTGTACATTTGTGGACTATGTGTTTTAGTCACTTTGCATTGTTCACATGGAAAAAGTTCAAGAGGTTAAATAAGTTATTTTTATAGTAGTTCCAAAATCAATTGTTTTCACATTTTCAAAGGCTTGCATGTAGCCATACATAGTCTCCCAACAATCAAGGGTGGGGCTTATGGAAAAATTTCATTTGAATCCATAATCTTCTTAAATAACGCATTTGAATGGTCACGTATACTATGAATACAAATCATTTGACACCAGGGACATATCATATAGGCTCATAACTCCATGGTCTATCTATGGCCTATTCATGCCTTGTGTTGGAACCTTTCTCTGATAGCAATTATAATGAACCCATTTATCTAAATGTGATATTTTAAATTTGTAAGATGGGTTTCGAGTCGTTTGGATATTTATTTGTATGTTTCTTCAAAAAAATAATTATATCTTTGTTGGTGAATCTTATAAAGAGATCTCCTTGATGAAATAGAAATGAAGTTACAACGAAATTCCAATCAATGACATTGGTTGTAGGATTCCCATGATCTCCTAAAACTACCAAAAGATTGTGATCGAGAATCCACCACAAACGAACACTTCCATCCCAAATTCCACTATATAGCAGCTCTTCATTGACATTTAAAGCATATACTAATGACTTATGGTCTTCTATTGTAGAAACAAGGTTGTTTTTTCCCTACTAGGTTCATGTTGTAAACCATTGTACATTTTTTTTAGACTGTTCTGAATATGTAAGGTTCTGGATCTAGTATTTATTTTGTTAGAAGGATTATTATCAGAAAGTTCCATGGTATTCTCATCATTTATCATAAGGAGCCCCTTGGACAATAAATTATCCACATTGACAATACTCTTTAAGGCTTGATTATGCACACTGTTTGTTAATATTATGATAGTTGCGGGAGGTATTAACCTCCATGTGTAACTGATGACTAGATTATAATGTTCTGGAAGTTAAAGAAATCCTAAATAAATGTGTAGAAATCCTAGAAGTCATGTCGACTCAATAAAATAATTAATATTTAAGTATTATACTCTAAAAGAATAAGTCATAATTGACAGGTGACAAAGAGAACTATAAATAGAGGGTGCTTGAGCTCATTTGGTTATTCACTCACTCAAAACTCACACAATTCAAGTGGTGAACAAGTTTGGAGAAGGAGTGCAACTGGGTTTTTCGTCTTGGTTTATGCTTTGTGGACTCTTTGTTTTGTGCTCTATTCTTGGAGAAAGAGAGATACACTATCTCTTGGTTATCTGTTGGGTTTGGTACTACTTCCAAAATTATTATATCTGGTAAGGTTACAATGTTCGGGGGTGGATGCGTGCCTATGGTTGGGTGACAATATTGAGATATTGTCTATGGAAAAATGATCACATCAAATATTTTAACATGTTATGGGCCCACACTATATCTAGATAGTCTAACCACTAGAAGCTAGATTGGGAATTTATTTGACAAGCTTGTTGTAGCACCAAATTGTAGTTGTAGTTGCAATCAAGTTTTTGTAGCAGCAACAAAAACCGTAACCCTTGTGTTCAGGTACTTTTGGTGAAGTGTTTGCCCTAATTCCTTCACATCCTAATGTGTCCTAGACTAGTGCACCTCTTGGTACCCTCAACTAGGAAAAATGTCAGGTTTGAATTTTTGGTCAAAGTCAAAGTCAAAGTTTGACTAGTCAAAGTCAAAGGTTGATTGGTCAAAGTCAAAGCCAAAGATTGAATTCTGGTCAAATTGATTTTTTGGTCAAAGTTGAAATTTTAGAGTTTCTAGCTTGTTCTAATCATTGAATCTCCAGATTCAATTTATAATCTCTTATTGTCAAGATGATATCTAGTTTCATATTGGAAGACAAGTTGGATGATGCTATAAGATTTCATAGGTATGCACTCGTATATGTTATCCAAGTTATATCATCTAGAAAAACATGAGTGTGTTTGCAGAGAAAGTACTAGAGACCTTGTCCAAGCGGTAATATTGGATTCAGTGAATTCAAAGGAACAAGTGCACCCTCCATAACAATTGAGGCTTCAGGTTCTAGGTTTGATTAAATTGTTAAGCTTCTGATTTACACATATCAAGGGTGATAGTTGCTACATTACAAATTGTGAAAGTAGTATTTGAAAGGTTCTATTATTGCTAGATGAAATGAATACTTGATTTCATATGAATACCATTGATATATATGCTTATTGTACTTGTTTGCAAGATGAACTAACATCTCCTCTAGAGAGATATTTCTTGTTTTCTCTCGGGCGTGTCATACTATGATGATCACCATGAAATTTTTATTCATTCTTGTTACCATAGATATGTTATAAAAATGTTATTATACTGGAAATGTTTTTTATTGTTCTTGTCTCGAGAAGGTTGTCTTACAA
The DNA here is from genome assembly GCA_009831015.1 of Picea engelmannii. Lineage (NCBI taxonomy): Eukaryota > Viridiplantae > Streptophyta > Pinopsida > Pinales > Pinaceae > Picea > Picea engelmannii. Next base: position 209,627 of record ML796438.1, read on the forward strand.
GGTTCTATGAAGGCTACCATGGAGATATATTTGTTTATTATGAATAGATTACTATGAAAGAATGATTGATCACAACATTGGAAGAGTGTTGAAGAATGTTTTCTGCTATTTTCCTTGTTATTGTTCTTGTTCCAGGCAGGTCACAGTTGATAGCTCTAGGAGGGAGCTATAGTGATAGTTGCAAGCATGGAGCATATGACTTCATCAGTGGTGACACAAATGGTCTCACCAAGTATCAATTATAAAGGAAGTGTGGAAAGCAAAATGAGTTTTTGGACATCCTTCACTCAGATGCATGTGAACCCTCTCACTAAACATGTATGTACAATATGTTTCATTGATTGATGATTTCTCACATAAAACTTGCATTTATTTATTGGAAGAAAAAGGGAAAAGTATTTAGTAAGTTCGAGAAATTCAAGCACTTGTGGAAATCTTACATGAAAATAAGTTAAATATATTGAGGTCCAATAATGAAGGAAAGTACATCTCAGATGATATCAAGACATTCTGTAGAGAGGAAAGTATTAGGAGGGATATCATCACTTCCTACAATCCTCAATAGAATGGTGTGGAAGAAAGAAAAAACTATTCAATTATGGAAGCAGTAAAATCCATGATCCATGATCAAGACTTTGGAATGCATCTATGGGTTGAATCAACCAGAAATGTGATGAGGTTCATGATAAATATCTTATAGATCCTAGGATTGCAGATGTAGATAGAGGTAAGAATGTTGTATCAGAGATGGCAGAACCACAAAGATTTGAAGATCCACACCAAGATAAGATGAGGAAGGGAAGATCAACTTGGGCTCTTGAGATCATTCAAGATGCATAGAAGTATGGTGTTCCAGATAGAACTTTTAGAGAATGCAAGAAGTCAAAACCATATTCCAATTACAAAATCCTTTACCTTTGAAGAGGTAGTCAAGTAGAAAGAATAGAAGGAAGCTATGATGGAAGAATATCAATCCATCATGAAAAATCATGTATCAAAAATTGTGTCTATATGAGTTTACAAGATAAAGCATGCATTGAATGAAAGTATCGATAAATATAAGAAAATATTTGTGGCTAGAGGGATCTCCCAATAGGAGGGAGAAGACTATGGTGAGATGGTTTCTCCAGTCACCAGATACACCTCTACCAGAGCCATCATATCTCTGTCAACATACATGGGTTGTATTTTACATCAGATGGATGTAAAGACTGTCTTTCTCAGTGGAGTAATTAAGGAAGAGGTATATATACAACAACCTCAAGGTTTTGAGGTACACCAGAGAGAAACCCATGTATTCAAATTAAATAATACCTTGTATGGACTCAAGAAAGATCCAATAGCTTGGTGCAGAGCCTATCATTATTCAGTGTAAGAGGGAGTTAACCTCTCAATTAGATATGAAGGATCTTGGTCTCATGAAATATTATTTGGGACTGGAAGTATAACAAAAGCGTGGTGAAATATTCATGTGGCAATGTAAGTATGTCGTAAAGATTCTTCAGAAGTTTGGGATGATGGATTGAAAAACCATGGAAACTTCCATGATAATATATTTGAGGAAGTTGAGAGACTCTGATTCTCATTCAGTAGACTCATCCCTGCACTTACAATTGATTTTCTCCTTGATGTATTTGGTGAATACTAGGTCAAACATTTTTAAATTTGTTGTGAACATGTTGATCTGGTTCTAGGTGGAACCCATACATGAGCATTGGATAAATACAAAGCATAGCTTGAGATATATTTGTGGGACGATAACTTATGGTTTGAGATATGCTTCAAACAATGATGTACAAATGCATGGATTTATTGATTAAGATTGGGCAGGGAGTGCAAATGATATCATGGGCTAGAATGAAACAGAGGTCTGATGCACTCAATACTATAGAAGCAAATTATATTTCAGCGTATGATGCTTGTACATAAGTAGTGTGGCTTCGTAAGCTAGTTTTTGGAGTGTTTGATCAGGTGATGGATTCGACCGTGATATATTGTGATAACCAGAGCTATGTGAAGCTCTCAGAGAACTCGGTGTTCCATGACAGGTCCAAGCACATTGAGATAAAGTACTATATTCTAGAGGGGAGAAGTGGTTCTCCAATATATCTCCATTGATGAGAAAACTGCATATATTTTGACGAAACCTTTGTCCAATATAAAGTTTGCGTACTTGAGGGAAAAGTTGGGGATCATGGAGATTTCTCCCTTAGTTGAAAGGGAGGAGATGAATCCCTCGGTTGGGAGGGAGCACTGATATGTGTCATCATGGGTTGTCAATGAGTTGTAGATCTGTATCATGCTATTCCAACTTAGAGATGATCATACAACTTAGATATTATGCTTGCATCATCCTATATATGATCATGCTAGTATAGCTCAAATATGATACACATGGTTGGAGTTGTTGATATAGTGGCCTGAGGAGCATCGTGCTTGTACAACTTATAGATGGACACACAACTTAGAGATGATGACTGCACCAGGATAGTTATGTGAATTCTAGTACAACTTAGAGCCGATGCTAGCAAGACTCATAATGCTAGATATGGACATGTGAGTACAAATTAGATATGACATACAACTTAGAGATGATGTATTTACATCATGCTAGATATTTTATGCTAGTATGGCTTAGAGTGCTTCAATGCCTATATTCATCCAGATCTTGTGTCTTGTTGATAAGTCACCATTGTGTCATGATATATGTTCAATGGAATTTTAATCTTGAGTCGACCATTTTCTATTTTGTAGACTTTCTGACTCGGCCATACTTGTGTTAGTTGTACTTGGTGATACTCTCTCTTCACCTCATCTCTCAGTGTATGTTTCATGTCAATTTATGGGGGATACATTAAAGCCTTCCTTCAATGGATATCTTCCTATTAAATTCATAACATTATCTGGGAGAGGGATCTAAAAACCAACTAGTACCTTAGAGCTTACAGTCCTTAGTGGAAGGTCTCCTCTTGATTAAAAATGGTTTTTCATCATTGACTCTTGATCAATTGATTCTACTAGTGTCTAACATCATATCCTTTATTCACACTCACTGCATTGTACTAGGTACCTTGTGGTCCATCGTCCTCATCGATGGGTCCCATTGCATCTATTGATGATATGAATCAATGACCTATAATCATATAGTTTCTACCATGCTTGATATCAACTCATCTACTTGCATGTTGTAGATTCATACCATCCAGGTTTGGGATGAATACCTTGGGTTTGGGGCCACATCATTCCTTTTCAGCATCCCCTCCCAAGTTGCGATGGAGTATATCACTTATTTATGGGTACTTTAAAGACTCCAGGGGAACTTTCCTCAGTGCTCATTGTCTTCATAATATATATATTGTGACATAGATCCACATTTTACTTGCTCGTAGCTATGATATATATGATGACATGGATCCACTTCGTAATTTTTTGTGGCCATGGTATTTCATTTCACTTCATGGATCTACACTATATCATGTTGGCATCTATGTTTTTCTTCTGTTACGAGCATGGGTATTCCTACCTCAGGGATGATCTATATATGTCTACTTGATGTTTGATTATAGGTACTCACTGGTTCCTGTTTATTTTTTTACTATGCTAGGCTCAAGCATGAATTTCATTCCAATTTTAGCATTTTACTTGAACCATAAACAATTGAAGTTACACCATAAAAAATTTGTTGCAGTAACCAGGATCACAAGAAAAAATACCATGCACAAGTACACAAGAAGTATCTTGGGAAACCCTTCTCAAGAAGGGAAGAAAACCCAACAAATCCTTTACTATATTCTTTAAGACAAATACCTCCCACACCATAAACCTAGCACACAAAAGGGTGCTCACAAAACCTATAAGGCTAGAACCCAGGAGAGGTGTGCACTTCAGCCCTAGAACTTGTACTTGCTAAAATTTCCAAAATCATGCTTGTGTTATGTTTCCTCAATGGGGAAATCATCTTTATTTATATTAGTCTGGACACATCAAAAGTGGTGTCTATTGGCACAATAGGGCCAATCTAAATAACTCGGAATATAATTAATAATTACAATATTAATTATCTTTTACATTAATTAACTTTCACTTTATGGTGGGGCCGACCTCTACCCTTTGTTGGGTATGTGTTATATTCTTTGCATGTGTGTGAGTGGTCGCATCAGATATGACAACTGCATCTGATGATCCCTCGGTGGAATTTTCTTTTGGGCAGTTTTTGCTATTTTTAGCGGATTTTGCTAGTTTTAGCGGTTTACTAAAAATAATCCTGGTTTTAGGGATTAGGGTTTTGGTATCTACGAAATACCTAAAAACATTGTAAATATTGTATAGTGAATGGTGAAATTTGATATAATGAATATAAGAAAGGTTTTCCCAGTTGAGGGTTTCCGGTATAAAATCTTTGTGTACTCTGTGTATGAGCCATTGATTAAGTTATGTTTTGCTTAAGAATATATATGCATTGCTTTACTTTATAGGTTTAAAACTTACATGTGGTATCAGAGCTCATTTTTGGCTTCAGAGGGATGCCTTTGTTGTTGAGGGTTTGGCTCAGTCTTGATAGATCAAGGTTATCTTGGGTCTGTGATAAACCTGGGTTTAGTGGGAGCTTTTGTAGTGGATATTCTAGTATAGAAAGAGGAATGGCGAGCTCATGTAGAATCAAGATAGAGAAGTTCAACCGTAAAAAAATTGAGCTATGGAAGCTCAAGATGTTGGACCTTCTTGTAGACAAAGAACAATGGATCGTTGTGGATCCTAGTACACAACCTATGGGTCCACCGTCTACTAGCACACAGGCTACTGGTACACAACCTACTAGTACACAAACTATTAGTACACCAACTATTGTTATGTCAAAGGAGGATTGGAGAAGTTGGATAGAAGAACAAGGAGTATTATTCGACTCTGCTTGGTAGATTCGGTTTTGTTGAATGTCTCGGGAGAATCTGCAGCCGGAACTATGAGATAAGTTGGGGAATTTGTATCAATCAAAGTCCCTGGTAAACAAGTTATTTCTTCGAAAGAAGTTGTATCATCTTAGGATGGAAGATGGAGATTTTGTGACAGAACATCTAAATGCCTTTAATACTCTGGTAAGTCAACTTGTCTCTGTTAATATTATGATTGCAGAAGAAGATAAGTGTATTACTTTGTTATGTTCTTTTCCAGACTCTTGGGATAATCTTGTTGTAGCAATTGGTAGTACCACACAATCTACATTGAAGTATGAGGATGTAGTTTCATCCTTGTTATCTGAAGAGATGAGGTAGAAAAGCATGGATAGTCATAGCACAGATGTTTTATTTGTAAGAGGTCGTACCCAAGATAGGAATCCTGGTAAACCTTTGGGGGGGAGATCTAAATCTACAAGTAGATCTAAGTCTCCAGGAAAATCTTTGAGGAAATGTTGGAAGTGTGGTAAAACATGGAATTATAAGAAATATTTCAAGTCGAAGAAGGTTGATAAACCAAAGGGATCTGATAGTACCTCTTCCATAGAGGCGAAAACCTCCACTGAAGAAGAAGGTGATGTTTACCTGGCATATACAAGTACACATGCAGACCATGATGTATGGTTGATTGACTCAGGTGCATCATACCATATGACACCTCACAAAGAGTGGTTCTCTGAATATGAAAAATGCAATGGTGGTGATGTATTCCTAGGAGATGACTCGACAACAAAAATCTTGGGACGTGGAAGGGTTAAGTTGTTGCTAAAAGATGGAAGGATTAGAACTCTCCCTAGGGTTTTTCACATTCCAAAACTAGCGTGGAGCCTAATATATGTAAGAAATATGGATGATGTAGGAGTGTATACTGTATTTGGAAAGAAAACTTGCAAGATGGTACGAGGAGCAATGGTGTTGATGAGGGGAGTTCGGTGTGGAACTCTGTACAAGTTGTTGGGAAGCACTTATACTAATGGGTGTAACAATTCCATTGTCCTTGAGCAGATAAATAACGAAGACAAGACCAATATTTTCCTTGAAAAGAAGACCATGCCGTGGCATCAAAGACTGGTACATATTGGAGAAAAGGGCCTTCAAACACTACACGATAAAGGTATGTCTAATTGCACTTTGGATTTGGATTTCTGTGAACATTGCATATATGGTAAACATAATCGAGTAAGATTCCCATCTGGTGCTACAAGAGCAAAGGGGATCTTAGAGTTGATACACAGTGATGGGTTTGGACCTGTTCCTCTTCCATTCCTAGGTAAATCTGTGTATTATGTTTCATTCATAGATGATTTTTCAAGGAACACATGGATTTATTTTCTTAGAAAGAAATCTGAGATATTTGATAAATTTAAAGAGTTTGAGGCTTTGGTAGAAAATCAAACAAAGAAGAAAATAAAGGTATTGAGAACAGATAATGGTGGAGAATTCTGCAGAAATGAATTCGAAGAATTCTGTGGCACTACCAGATATGGATTGTACTACCAAGGAAGACCATGATTGGACAAAGTGGTGGACATACATGGCTTTGTTGATGCATACTGGGCTGGAGATCTAGATCACAGAAGATCTAGAAGTGGGTATGTGTTTAACCTATTTGGAGGAGCAATCAGTTGGATGAGAAAAATACAAGCTGTAGTGGCACTCTCAACTACAGAAACTGAATACATGGCAACCACTCATGCAAGAAAGGAAGCAGTATGGTTACAAATATTGTGTTCAGGTATTGGGTTGGTACAACAAGCAGTGAGATTAGATTGTGACAGTCAGAGTGCAATATTCCTGGCAAAGAACCCAGCTTATCATTCGAAGACAAAGCATATTGATGTTCAATATCACTTTGTGAGAGACATGGTTGAGAAAAAGAAGGTGTTGCTGGAAAAGGTTGACACTTTGAAGAATGTTGCAGATTCATTGACAAATTTTATGAGCACAAAAAATTTCTCATGGTGTAGAGTAAAAATGGGCATTGCTGCCCTAGATTGTTGACTATATAATCCCCTGGACCCCTGGACCCCTGGATGTAAAGAAAACAACAAGTGGGAGAATGTTGGGTATGTGTTATATTCTTTGCATGTGTGTGTGGGTGCTTCAGATATGACAACTGCGTCTGAAAATCCCTTGGTGGAATTTTTGTTTGGGCAGTTTTTGCTATTTTTAGTAGATTTTGCTATTTTTAGCGGTTTACTAAAAATAATATTGGTTTTAGGGATTAGGGTTTTGGTATCTACGGAATACCTAAAAAAATTGTATATATTGTATAATGAATGGTGAAATTCTATATATTGAATATAAGAAAGGTTTTCCCAGTTGAGGGTTTCGGTTATAAAATCTCTGTGTACTCTATGTATGAGCCATTGATTAAATTATGTTTTTCTTAAGAATCTATATGCATTTGTTTACTTCACAGGTTTAAAACTTACACCCTTTACATCACAATTAGGGTTATAGGTAAGTCTGACTCTTAGACAATATACCAAGGGATCTCACACACCCACTAGTGCCCAACCACTAGGGGCGCGTCCACATGCTCTCACCCAAAGGAACGTTCAAGTCAATAGATCGCTATCTCACTACGTCTCATAGGAGAATCATCAAGATACACACTCACTAGTGCTCAGCCACTAGGATCTCGTCCACCTGTGCTCAACCATAGGAAATTCATAATCAACATATATCTATCTCACTGATTCTCATAGGAGAATCATTTGGAGTATCACATCATCTCAACTCTTTGCACATAGGAGAATAGAAAACCCATCACACGTGATCCTTCACCCCTCACAGGGGTACACATTGTTTCATCTCTATCTCAGAGAGAACGACACACCCATATCATGGGAATCTTCCCTTCATAGGGATACACATCATTCCATCTCTATCTTAGAGAGGAAAAACACACCCACATCATGGTAACACCCAACTCATGGGCTTCCTCGCCCCACACAAGGGCACACAACATTCCATTTCCATCTCAAAGAGGAACAACACACCCATCTCATGGGAACACCCAACTCATGGGCTCTCTCACAGGCCGACTCACTTAGTGTGTGTCCTGGAGGATGTCTCACACAACTGTAATCATCAACACTCCCTCTCAGCTAAGGAGGCATTCTCCACTAGGTCAAGTCTCTCACGAAAGTACTCAAAATTTGTCTTGTCAAGCAGTTTGGTGAAGATATATGCAATCTACTTATGGGTAGCAAGGTACTCCACGTGTACTGCTTTCCCTTGCACCATGTCTTTGATATAGTGATATTTTATCTCAATGTGTTTCGACCTATCGTGAAACATAAGGTTCTCAAAGAGCTTCACGCAACTTTGGTTATCACAATGAATAGTGTTAGGATCCATCTCATGATCAAATAAATCTATCAGAAGCTTGTGAAGCCACATTGCTTCGCAGTCTACCACAATCAATGATATATACTCTGCCTCTGTCGTACTCAAGGCCATTGAGATCTATTTCCTATTGCACCAGGAAACCATGGCATACCCTAAGGTAAAGCAACAACTGGAGGTGCTCTTCTGGTCCACTACGCTCCCTCCCCAATCTACATTGGCATATCCCTGCAAACTCAAGTCTACACTGGAGGCATATCTTAGGACATATCCAAATATGCCTCATAGGTATCTCAATACATGTTTCACTGCTATCCAGTGAGTCTGTCTCGATTGACTCATGAACTGGATAATCACATTCATTGCATCACATATATTAGGTCTGGTGTTAACAAAATACATCAGTGATCAAATCAACTATCGGTACAAGTGTGTATCAATATCGCATGAATCAACATCATTCATTTTCTTCAAATCCATCACCATTGTTGTAGGAATGGATTTTCATTATGTCACACTGAACTTCTTCAATATCTCCACCGTATATTTTCCTTGACTTAGGAAAATCTCATCAGTCCTCTACCATACTTCTAGTCCCAAGAAGTAATGCATCATACCTAGATCCTTTATCTCAAATTTAGCAGTCAATGCTTGTTTTCATTAAACAATGAGTCTCTCTTAACCAGTGAAGAATTGGTCATCCACATATAGGACCAAGATTAAGCACTCATTTCCAACAATGTGATAATATAGGTTTGGATCGTCAACACTCTTTCTAAAGCCCAAAATCATCAAGAATCCATCCATTTTTTCATACCAAGAATGAGGTGCTTGCTTTAGTCCACACATGGATTTTTTCAACCTGCACACATGAGATTTCTCATTGTGTATCACGAATCCTTCTGACTGCTCGATATATAATTGTTCCTCAATATAACCATTGAGAAAGGTTGTCTTTACATCCATCTGATGTAGTTTCCAACCCATGGATGCAACTAGTGCAATGATAGAATGGATGGAAGTGTATTGAGCTACTCGAGAAAATGTCTCATCATAGTCAAATCCCTCTACTTGTGAGAACCCTTTGGCTACACATATCTCCTTTCATTTCTCGATACTTCCATCAACTACATGCTTGATTTTTTAAATCCACTTGGAATTCACTACAGACTTCCCTTCTGGTCTCGGAACAATATGCCATACATCATTTTTCAAGATAGACTAATATTATTTCGTCATGGCATCTTTCCATACATGTTCACCTGTAGGTTCTCCATGAAAAGAAGGCTCAAAGTCAATGATGTGGCTCATGGATGAAAGGTAGTTCAAAAATCTCATTGGTCTCTTTCTCTCTCAAGATGTCCCTTGAGGGGTTGCATGTCCCTCTGCCTCCTGTAGAGTTTGTCGAGCCCAAGCAAGTCTTTTATGCCCCATTGAAATATCTCTAGGCATATCAATTAGAGAAACTAGATCAAATGGAACAACTGGATAAACTGGAATAATGTTTGTCTCCCTCTGAACTATTGAAGGGGGAGAGTGTATTGTCTCACTATCAATCTCCATTTGATATTCTATGGATCTTTGGAAGGCTATCTCTTCCTCAAAAGTAACATCTCTGCTTATCTCAATTTGTCTATGACCAGGAATGTAGATCCTATATTCCTTCGAATATTCAATGTATCCCATAAATGTACCCTTTCTCCCTAAAGGGTCTATCTTGGATCTCTTCTCTTTGGGTACATGAAAATATACTGGGCACCCAAATATCCTGAAGTGTCCAACCTCAGGCTTCAATCCGGTGAAGGATTCTTCTGGAGTTATGTTCTTCAAGATCTGATGAGGACTCCTCTTCTGAACATATATTGTTGTCATACATGCTTCTACCCATAGAGTCATAGGTAGACTCTAATCATGTATCATTTATTTGGTTTCCTCGATGATAGTTATGTTCTTCCTCTCTGCAACCCCATTTTGCTGAGGGTTGTAAGGAACTATGTACTCCCTATTGATCCCTGCTTCAATATAGGAATTGTTGAAATCCTTGGAGGTGTATTCTCCTCCATTATCTAATCTTAGTACCTTGATCTTTCTTCCTATCAGGTTCTCAACCTGAGCTTTGAATTCTTGAAATTTTTCAAGGACTCCATGCTTGTTCTTTAGAAAGTAGATCCAAGTTTTTCGAGAGTGATCATCTATGAAGAGTACATAGTACAATTATCCATTCAAGTAGGAAACAATCATTTGACCACACACATATGAATGTATCAAGTTCAATATTTCCTTGGATCTTATGTCACTACTCAAGAAGAACCCTTTAACATTCTTTCCAAGAGGAGAACCTTTGCAAACACCTTTATGCTAAATCTGTATCTTTGGAAGGCTTGTTACCATTTTCCCTAGATCTGGCAGAGCTCTATAATGAATGTGAGCAAGTATCCTATGCCATATCTCACTCAAGATGACAGCTTCATGTAACAGGGCCTAGACTGGTCTAATGGTCAATTTGTATAAGTTTCTTTCTCTAACACCAATTACTTTGGCAGAATTTATATGTGAGTCTTTGTGCCATGCAAGAACTCTTCCTTCAGAAAATGTAACCTTGTAGCCTTTGTATTCTAAAGCATAAATGGAGACAGGGTTCCTCTTCATCCAAGGTACATATAGTACTTCACTTAGATGAAGCTACATGTCAGAATCTAGTTGGAAGGTAGAAGTTCCAACCCATTTCACATTATATATGGCATCGTCTCCAAGGAAAACATATAGATTTGTCTCTTTCTCAAAAAGATTAGTCAAGTTATCTCTAAAACTGGTCATGTTCGTAGAGGCACCATTATCAATTAACCAAGTATCATCATTGGTAGGGACCATACCTGAGAGTGTTGAAATGTTTCTTCCTTTATCTCTTTGAAGTCTTGGCTTCCAGGAACTGAATTTTCTTGATCCATCAAGCTTGTCTTCCATCATGGTTTTGTTCATCATATTTTTAGATTCTTCACAAACCCTTGTCAATTTGGCTAGAAAAATTAACGGCTAGGATAGCCTAGAAACCTTAGGTTTTTTTAGATTATGAATACCAAAAATAAGCCTTGAAAGATAGAAGAACACTGGTGAGTTGAAGATCTCCTTCAATAAGTTGCAGAAACCCTAATTTTGAAATTTCTGCAGAAAATTATGAAACCCTAGGGCCAAAAAATCAAAATCCTCGGAAATGCAATCTAAAGCTTGTTGGAGGTGGAATGAAGGAGGACTTACACTCCTATGCACTTTTTATCCTTGGAAAACCTAGGAGGGTCGTACACAATTTATGGAAACCCTAGGAGGGTCATATGGTTCTACAAAAGAGAGAGGATGACTGGTAGATGCTTGTGCAATGGGTTCTTCAAGACCTATGCCCTGATACCATGTTGATTGTTTTAATATACTAGGCTCAATAATGAAATTCATTCCAATTTTAGAATTTTACTTGAACCATAAACAATTGTAGTTACACCATAAACAATTTGTTGCAGTAACCAAGATGACAAGAAAAAATACCATGCACAAGTACACAAGAAGTATCCTGGGAAACCCTTATAAACAAGGGAAGAAAACCCAACCAATCCTTTTCTATATTCTTCAAGAGAAAGACCTCCTAGACCATAAACCTAGCACACAAAAGGGTGCTCACAAAACCTAGAAGGCTAGAACCCAAGAGAGGTGCACACTTCATCCCTAGAACTTATACTTGTTGAAATTTCCAAAATCACACTTGTGTTGTGTTTCCTCAATGGGGAAATCACCTTTATTTATATTAGGTTGGACACATCAAAAGTTGTGTCTATTGGAAATACATGGCCAAGCTCAATAACTTAGAATATAATTAATAATTACAATATTAATTATCTTTTACATTAATTAACTTTCACTTTATGGTGGGGTCAACCTGTTCCCTTTACATCACAATTAGGGTTACAGGTAAGTCTGACTCTTAGAAAATATAGCAAGGGATATCACACACCCACTAGTGCTCATCCACTAGGGGCACATCCACCTATGTTGAGCCACATGGACCTCTAATTCAACATATCTCTATCTCACTACATCTCACAGGAGAATCATTAGGATACACACTCACTAGTGCTTAGCCACTAGGATCACGTCCACCTGTGCTATGTTGAAATAATGTAACTGCAAAGAGTATCCTTATTATTATTGATATTGTATTCATAGGATAAATCCCCATTGTGGATTGATCATGTCAGATATTGTAATAGGACCAAATCCCCTTTTGCGGATTGGTCAAAAGACAATTGTAATAGGTAGAATAAGAAGTCGGCCCCAGTAGTTAATTAAGAGACCTAGAGATATAACAAAGGTGGGTTTACCCACCCAAATTGAGAAGTCGTCCCTGCCAGTGAAGAGACACTTCACACGTGCAAGAACTTGTATAAATAAAGGAGGCTAGTGCCTCATTTGATCACAACTTACTTGCTCAGTTTGAGAGACAAGTTCTGATCTATTACTGGCAAAGGAGAGAGAGAGTAGCACATATATTGGAGAGGACTTTCTGTTTTAGCATAGAGATCTCTTGGCATTGTATTGGTTATTTATATTAAGGAACTTTTGCTGGGTTTTCTTCCCCTAGAGGGTTTCCCAGGATAAATGTTGTGTCTCTTGTGAATGTGTATTTCTCATTGATCTTGTTCTTATGTTGTTATTATCTATTGAAATGAAAAGAACTATAATAATGGCATAAAAATTAACATGGTATCAGAGCCAAACTGAAGGAAGCATATTTCACAAGAGGAAAAACGTCACTATTGTAGTACCTGCAAATTAGGGTTTTTCAAAAGTGAATCTTCTCAGCCCTAAAACTATCTAGAAATTTGCGTCCTCCCCTAAGGATCAATTTGGCATCATCAACGCACCTTTTCAGTGGCTATATCTCTTAGAAAGTGAAACCCTAGTTTCAAAAAGTACCAGAAAACCAGAGTACCAGAAGTACCAGAGTACCAGAAGTACCACAAGCACCAATCTAGAAATCCGCAGATCAAGTTTGAGGGGGTAAAAGTTGGATTTTTAGAAATCTGACTGCACCAGCTAACTCACCTCAGCTCAACGCATCTATCACCTGGATCATAATTTTAAAATTCGAAGTTTGAAAAATTAGGGTTTTCTCATAAAACCCTAAAGTTGCAGTTGCAGTTGCAGTCTTAGAACCAGTTGCAGTTGCAGTACCAGTCGTACTACCAATGGCAGTCACCCTTGAAGTTTGCTTAAGAGTTGGTAATGATTACCGCTGCTACCAGATGGAGCCACTACTTGCAAATGTCATTAGAGGTATGTACTCACATATGTTTAATGGTTAAACCCTAAAGAGTATTTGCAGGAGAAGGGATCTCTTGCCATATATCCAAAAGGATCTCAAGATCCAACACATTCAGAGGAATGATGCAACCCAGGTGTGATTATTATGATATACATCTATTTTTCATGACATTATCTTATCAGTGTTGCATGTTGAAGCTATGATCAAATTATTAGAAGGATTGAAAGTTGATCATAGAGCTTATCCTCTAACCTAACCTCTTGTCAGGATAGCGTATTGTCTTAGTACAGAAGACAGGTTGAAGAAAGCACTCATCACTTGAGTGAAGGAGACCTAAAAGAAAAGAAAGCACTCATTCTTGAGGACAAGGCTCCAGGTTTGATTAATCAAGATTCAAAGGTACACATGACAAGTTGATGACTATAGTTGAGACAACAGTCTTTGTAAAGTAGTATATCTGATAGCATGCAAGCATATAGAGGTATATGCTTTGCCTAATACAACTAACATCTCCTCTAGGAGAAACCTTGTGTGTTAGCTTCAGGTTGCCATGGAAGAATGCTTGGTCACAACACTATAAGAGTGTTGACCTCATTTCGTATTGTATTCCTTACCTTTAATCTTTGCTTCAGATAAAGTATAAGTGATATCTCTAAAGGAGCTACTGTGATGATTGTTCGTGCTATTGCTTTACATTATTAGAGGGATATTATTCTTTCTTGTTGCTTTGTTGACCTTTCTCCAGGTCACACGTAATAACCCTGAGGAAGCTATAGTGAAGGTTGCAGAAGGAAATGTGAAAAAGAAGAAACATAAATGAAGCAATCACCATTGGAGGAGAAGAAGGTGACTTGCATGAGATAAAGGATCACTCAGAAGCTTCCATGACCCATGCCATTGAAGAATCTTGGCATAGAATATTAGCTCACATCAACTACAAGGCACTACCATACATATGCAAAGGGGTCACAGGTTTACTAGAACTCATAGGTGACCATGAAGGCGTATGCAATGGATGTGCACAAGGGAAGAACATCAAGAACCCGTTTCCAAAGAGGGATATCAAGGGAGAAGGAGTCCTAGAACTCATTCATTCAGATGTATGTGGCCCAATGCCATCATCCTACATTAGTGGGTATGTATACTATGTATAATTCATTGATGATTATTTTCGTAAAGACCTGGATATATTTGAAGTGTTCAGCAAGTTCAAGGAATTCAAAGCCTTGATAGAGAACCTTTCTGTAAGAAAGATTAAGATACTCAGGTCAAATAATGGAGGAGAATATACCTCAGAAGAGTTCGTGAACTTATGCAAAGATGTTGGGATCAAGATCCCAAACAAAACGGTGTAGTTGAATGGAAGAACAGAACCATATTGGAAGCTATGAAGACTATGATCCATGATCAAGATCTTCCTATGTGCTTATAGGAAGAAGCAATAATGGCAGTTGTTTATGTGCATAACCGATTATCCCATAGTGCACTTGGTCTCAAGACATTGGAAGAGATGTTCACCGGAAAGAAGCTAGAGGTAAGCCATCTCAAAATATTTGGCTATCCAGTGTTTATTCATATACCTAAAGAAAAGAGAAACAAGTTGGACCCTTCAGGAAAGAAGGGAATATTTGTGGGATACTGTGAGGTCTCCAAGGCCTTCAGAATTTATATACCAGGTCAACATCACATTGAGATCAGCAGGGATGTGACCTTTGTTGAAGATACAGTGCTAAAGAAATCTAAACTGTGCCAGCTTGAAGAGGTATATGATAAGGAACCCGTAATCCCCAATACTACAATGAGGGAGGTTTCCAGAGCTGCAGAACCAGAGAGGGAAGTCGTAACTTCCCCTGATGAGGAAATTTTAGAAAACCATGATATAATAGAAGTGCAAGAACCTCCTCAGATGACAATCCTCCATAAAAGAAAGCCAGCTTGGGCTAGAGAGATTATTCAAGATGGAGAGAAATATGGTGTTCCTGAAGGAACTACGAGACAAGTGAAAAGACCAAAGCCATTTTCCAGTTATACGTCTTTGATGTGTGATATTATAGAAGAGGATCCTACCTTCTCTGAAGAAGCCATTCATAGAAAATAATGGGCAGATGCCATGACAAAGGAATACCAATCCATAGTGAAGAACGAAGTATGGGAAATAGTTTCTAGATCGAAAAATAAAGATGGGGTATCCTACAAATGGATCTTCAAAATAAAACATGCTGCTAATGGAAGTATTAAGAAGTATAAAGAAAGATTTGTCACTCGTGGATTTTCCCAGAAGGAAGGCATTGAATATGAAGAGACATTCGCTCCTGTAGCCAGATACACTTCGACCAGGACCATCATAGCTCTTGCAACTAAGATGAAGTGGAAGCTGCACCAGATGGACGTGAAGACAGTTTTCCTAAATGGTGTCATCGAAGAGGAAGTGTATATAGAGAAACCTCAAGGATTTGAGGTAGAAGATAGGAAGCCTCATGTCTGCAGATTGAAGAAAGCCTCATACGGATTGAAGCAAGATCCTAGAGCTTGGTATGGCCATATAGACAGTTTCTTGACGAGCTTAGGCTTTACCAAGAGTAAAGAAGACTCAAATATCTAATTCAAAATTATGGATAATGAGCCAGTAATCTTACTGCTATATGTGGATGACTTATTCTTAACTAGAGAAGAAAAGCTCATCGTTGAATGTAAAAAGATACTTGCCTCGGAATTTGAAATGAAAGACCTCGGCCTAATGCATTACTTCTTAGGTCTTGAGGTATGGCAGAGTCCTGAGAGGATCTTCCTTAACCAAGGGAAGTACACGGTCGAAATCTTAAAGAGATTTGATATGCTGGAATGCAAGCCCATGAATACACGCATGGAAGCAAAGTTGAAGTTGTTGGTCGATACGTCATCAGAATTGATTGATGCCACACTGTATAGACAGATTATTGGATCGCTGATGTACCTGACGAACACTAGACCAGACATTTGTTTTGCTGTGAACACCTTGAGTCAATTTCTGGTAGAATCCAGATGTGTTCACCTAGTGGTTGCAAAACATGTGATGAGGTACCTCAAAGGTACGATAGATTATGGTATTAGCTATGATGGAGACCATAATTTCACATTGAGTGGATACACTGATTTAGATTGGGTAGGAAGCGTTGCTAACAGAAAAATAAATTCCGGATGTTGTTTCAGTTTGGGATCAGCCATGATTTCGTGGTAGAGTAGGAAGAAATCTAGTATTGCTCTCAGCACAGCAGAAGCAGGGTACATTGCCGCATGTTCTACTAGCTGCAAAGCTATATGGCTTCGAAAGTTGTTGACCAGTCTATTTGACCAAGAGATGGAAGCAACCACGATCCTATGTGACAACCAGAGTTGCATAAAGATGACAGAAAATCCTGTATTCCATGATAGGTCGAAGCACATAGAGATTCACTATCATTACATCTGTGACATGGTTCAGAGAGGAGCCTTGAAGCTCCTGTATGTTAGCACAGATGAACAGGTTGTTGATGTGTTGACCAAACCTCTATCTCATGTAAAGATTGAACACTTTCGAGATAATCTTGGTATAGTCTGAAAGGACCCTCCCTGAAAGGGGGAGTATATATGATTCCTTGCTTTTGACCTCGCTGTTAGATGTAAAGCAAGACGATTCCTTGCTTCTGACCTCACTGTTAGACGTAAAGAAAGATGATTCCTTGCTTCTGACCTCGCTGTTAGATGTAAATCAAGATGATGTGTGTGTTCCTTTCTTCTGACCTAGTTGTTAGACGTAAAGCAAGATGATTCCTTGCTTTTGACCTCACTGTTAGACGTAAATCAAGATGATTCCTTTCTTTTGACCTTGCTGTTAGACATAAAGAAAGATGATGTGTGTGTTCCTTGCTTCTGACCTCGCTGTTAGACATAAAGCAAGATGATTCCTTGCTTCTTACCTCACTGTTAGATGTAAAGCAAGATGATTCCTTGCTTTTGACCTAGTTATTAGACGTAAAGCAAGATGATGTGTTCCTTGCTTCTGACCCAGTTGTTAGACGTAAAGCAAGATGATGTATACCTTGCTTCTGACCTAGTTGTTAGACGTAAAGCAAGATATGACTTGCACTGAGCTGCTAGCTTAACAGTTGTGACATAGAGCCAGTCTAGTACTATGATGGGCTAGCCTAGTGCTGTGATGAGGTATCATTTTTTATACTGATACATATTGATGCAGATGATGATGGCATTCTTTTGAGAATGACAATGTCGTCGATGAAGAAAAATTTCGATGATTTATAGATACACCAGCCAAGATGATATTGATTATGTTATCCTCCCACCTGATGTTGTTGATGATGTTGTCCTCTCTCTCTCTCGCATGATGCTGCTGAAGAATACCCTTCTTGTTAAGGGGGAGTGTTGAAATAATGTAAAAGCAGAGAGTATTCTTATTATTATTGATATTGTATTCATAAGATCAATCCCCATTGTGGATTGATCATGTCGGATATTGTAATAGGACCAAATCCCCTTTTGCAGATTGGTCAAAAGACAATTGTAATAGGAAGAATAAGAAGTCAGCCCCAACAGTTAATTAAGAGACCCAAAAATATAATAAAGGTGGGTTTACCCACCCAAATTGAGAAGTCAGCCCTGCCAGTGAAGAGACACTTCACACATGCCAGAACTTGTATAAATAAAGGAGGCTAGCGCCTCATTTGATCACAACAAACTTGCTCAGTTTGAGAGACAAGTTCTGATCTGTTACCGGCAAAGGAGAGAGAGAGTGGCACATATCTTGGAGAGGACTTTCTATTTTAGCATAGAGATCTCTTGGCATTGTATTGGCTATTTATATTAAGGAAGTTTTGTTGGGTTTTCTTCCCCTAGAGGGTTTCCCAGGATAAATGTTGTGTCTCTTGTGAATGTGTATTTCTCAGTGATATTGTTCTTATGTTGCTATTATCTATTGAAATGCAAAGAAATATAATAATGGCATAAACATTAACATGCTCAACCACATGAACATCGTACTTAACATATCTCTATCTCACTGAGTCTCACGGGAGAATCATGTAGAGTATCACACCATATCAACTCTCTGCACAGAGGAGAATAGTAAACCCATCACATGGGCTCCTTCACCCCTCACAGGGGTACACATCATTTCATATCCATCTAAGAGAGAACGACACACCCAAATCATGGGAATCTTCCCTTCACAGGGACACACAACATTCCATCTTCGTCTCAGAGAGGAATGGTACACCCACCTCACAGGCACACCCAACTCATGAGCTTCCTCACCCCACACAGGGGCACACAACATTCTATCTCTGTCTCAAATAGGAAAAATACACCCATCTCATGCGAACACCCAATTCATGGGCTCTCTCATAGGCCGAATCACTCATTCTGTGTCCCAGAGGATGTCTCACGCAACTGTAATCATCAACAGTTCCTTGATATCTGAGATACTTTTTTATGACAATCATCACCATGATTTTTCATAATGTATTTCATCCATTACTTCCTCTTTTGACCTCACACAGTAGGGGCATTTGTTATACTTGTATTTTCCACCATAGGTTTTGCAAGCATGTTACTAGATTCTATGAGGCTAGAAGTACATAATTGAGTAAAGTTCTCATAATTATTTCAGAAGAAAATAAGTATTTTATCACAATTTCATAATTATGAAATAAAAATTATTTCATAAATGAGAATAAACTCATAATTGAAAATAAATTTCATAGTGAGTTGGAAAAAGCTCATAATTGAGCATGGAACTT
>ML796438.1:239049-249969 GCA_009831015.1 Picea engelmannii
AGTGAATGGTGAAATTCGATATAATGAATATAAGAAAGGTTTTCCCGGTTGAGGGTTTCCGGTATAAAATCTTTGTGTACTTTGTGTATGAGCCATTGATTAAATTATGTTTTGCTTAAGAATCTATATGCATTGCTTTACTTTACAGGTTTAAAACTTACATGTGGTATAAGAGCTCATTTTTGGCTTCAGAGGGACGCCTTTGTTGTTGAGGGTTTGGCTCAGTCTTGATAGATCAAGGTTATCTTGGGTCTGTGATAAACCTGGGTTTAGTGGGAGCTTTTGTAGTGGAGATTTGAGTATAGAAAGAGGAATGGCGAGCTCATGTAGAATCAAGATAGAGAAGTTCAACGGTAAAAACTTTGAGCTATGGAAGCTCAAGATGGAGGACCTTCTTGTAGACAAAGAACAATGGATCATTGTGGATCCTGGTACACAACCTATGGGTCCATCGTCTACTAGCACACAGGCTACTGGTACACAAACTACTAGTACACAAACTATTAGTACACCAACTACTGTTATGTCAAAGGAGGATTGGAGCAATTGGACATAAGAGCAAGGAGTACTATTCGACTCTGCTTGGTAGATTCGGTTTTGTTGAATGTCTTGGGAGAATCTGCAGCCAAGGAACTATGAGATAAGTTGGGGAATTTGTATCAATCAAAGTCCCTGGTAAACAAGTTATTTCTTCGAAAGAAGTTGTATCATCTTAGGATGGAAGATGGAGATTTTGTGACAGAACATCTAAATGCCTTTAATACTCTGGTAAGTCAACTTGTCTCTGTTAATATTACGATTGCAGAAGAAGATAAGTGTATTACTTTGTTATGTTCTTTTCCAAACTCTTGGGATAATCTGGTTGTAGCAATTGGTAGTACCACACAATCTACATTGAAGTATGAGAATGTAGTTTCATCCTTGTTATCTGAAGAGATGAGGTAGAAAAGCATGGATAGTCATAGCACAGAGGTTTTATTTGTAAGAGGTCGTACCCAAGATAGGAATCCTGGTAAACCTTTGGGGGGGAGATCTAAATCTACAAGTAGATCTAAGTCTCCAGGAAAATCTTTGAGGAAATGTTGGAAGTGTGGTAAAACATGGCATTATAAGAAATATTTCAAGTCGAAGAAGGTTGATAAACCAAAGGGATCTGATAGTACCTCTTCCATAGAGGCGAAAACCTCCACTGAAGAAGGAGGTGATGTTTACCTGGCATCTACAAGTACACATGTAGACCATGATGTATGGTTTATTGACTCAGGTGCATCATACCATATGACACCTCACAGAGAGTGGTTCTCTGAATATGAAAAATGCAATGGTGGTGATGTATTCCTAGGAGATGACTCGACAACAAAAATCTTGGGACGTGGAAGGGTTAAGTTGTTGCTAAAATATGGAAGGATTAGAACTCTCCCTAGGGTTTTGCACATTCCAAAACTAGCCTGGAGCCTAATATATGTAAGCAATATGGATGATGCAAGAGTGGATACTGTATTTGGAAAGAAAACTTGCAAGATGGTACGAGGAGAAATGGTGTTGATGAGGGGAGTTCGGTGTGGAACTCTGTACAAGTTGTTGGGAAGCACTTATACTAATGGGTGTAACAATTCCATTGTCCCTGAGCAGAGAAATAACGAAGACAAGACCAATATTGTCCTTGAAAAGAATACCATGCCGTGGCATCAAAGACTGGTACATATTGGAGAAAAGGGCCTTCAAACACTACACGATAAAGGTATGTCTAATTGCACTCTAGATTTGGATTTCTGTGAACATTGCATATATGGTAAACAAAATCGAGTAAGATTCCCATCTGGTGCTACAAGAGCAAAGGGGATCTTAGAGTTGATACACTGTGATGGGTTTGGACCTGTTCCTCTTCCATTCCTAGGTAAATCTATGTATTATGTTTCATTCAAGGAACACATGGATTTATTTTCTTAGAAAGAAATCTGAGATATTTGATAAATTTAAAGAGTTTGAGGCTCTGGTAGAAAATCAAACAAAGAAGAAAATAAAGGTATTGAGAACATATAATGGTGGAGAATTCTACAGAAATGAATTCGAAGAATTCTGTAAGAAGTGTGGTATAGAAAGGCAGAACACTATTCCATACACTCCTCAGCAGAATGGAGTTGCATAAAGGATGAACAGGACATTGATGGAAAAAGCAAGGAGCATGCTCAATGGTGTCGGCTTAGGAAAAGAATTCTGGGCAGAGGCAGTGGGTACAACATGTTACCTGGTCAATCGATCGCCTTCATCAGGGTTGGATGATAAAAATCCACACGAGGTATGGTCTGGAAATAAACCCTCTCTTCAACATCTTAGAGTGTTTGGTTATGATGCTTATGTACATTTTCCAAAGGAGAATAGGAGTAAGGTGGATAAAAAGGATGAAACATGTATCTTTATTGGTTATAAAGATGGTGTGAAAGGTCATAATATTTGGAACCCAGAAACCAAGAACACTGTTTACAGTCAAGTTGTTTTTTCAGAGAGGTAAAATATGTGTCCAAATAGGAATTCCTACCAACACAAGATGAACCTGAGAAAATAGAGCTTGAGTTGGATGATGCAAAATTTGAATCATCTGAAGAAGAGGAAGCAGAAGCAACAGAAGAAGAAGAACCTCATACCCTAGTATTGAGGATATCAGTGAGAGATAAAAGGAAAATAGAAAGGTATAGTCCACTTGATTTCCGTTCCAATTTTTCTTTATCTATTACTGATGATGATCATAGAACTCTCAGGGAAGCAGTGAATTCAGAGGATAGTAAACTCTGGAAGAAGGCCATGGTTGAAGAAATGGATTCCTTGGATAATAATGAGGCATGGGATATAGTTGAGTTTCCAGTTGGAATAAAATATGTTGGTAGCAAATGGTTTTCTAAGAAGAAGTTTAATGCACAAGGTAAAGTGGAGAAATACAAAGTTCGGTTAGTAGCAAAAGGTTATTCCTAGGTAGAGGGAATTGACTTTGGTGAGATTTTTTCTCCTATTTCTAAGTTAACTTCTATTAGATTTCTTTTATCTATTGTTGCTTCTTTTGATATTGAAGTGGAACAGATGGATGTGAAGAAAACATTCCTACATGGGGATCTGGAAGAAGAAATCTACATCAAGTAGACAAAAGGATTTGTAGTGAAGGGAAAGAAAGAACTGGTCTGTAAGATAAAGAAGTCACTATATGGTCTGAAGCAATCACCTAGGATGTGGTACCAAAAGTTTTACATATACATCCTTGGATTGGGATTTGTAAGAAGCAGGGATGATCACTGTGTATATTCCAAGCAAGTTGGTAATCACTTCATTTATGTAGTGTTTTATGTTGATGACATGTTGTTGGTAGGAAATAACATGGATGTTATCAAGGAAGTGAAATTGCAACTATCCTCCAAATTTGACATGAAGGATCTTGGTGCTGCTAACTTCATTATGGGAATGGAGATTAAAAGAGATCGTGCAAACATGAAACTCAGGTTGAATCAGAGAAAATATTGTAGAGGTTTAATATGCATGGAAGTAAACTAGTCAAGGTTCCTCTTCCTATAGGTTTAAAGTTATCTGCAGATCAGTGTCCCAAGACACAGGAAGAAGAAGAGGACATGTCCCATCTTCTCTATGCCAGTGTAGTTGGCAGTTTGATGTATGCAATGGTCTGTACTAGACCAGACATTGCACATGTAGTGGGAGTTTTGAGCAGGTATATGTCAAAACTAGGGAAGGAGAATTGGAGAGAAGTAAAGAGGGTCTTCAGGTATCTGCGTGGCACCACCAGATATGGATTGTACTACCAAGGAAGACCATGATTGGACAAAGTGGTGGACATACATGGCTTTGTTGATGCAGACTGGGATGGAGATCTGGATCACAGAAGATCTACAAGTGGGTATGTGTTTAACCTATTTGGAGGAGCAATCAGTTGGATGAGAAAAAGACAAGTTGTAGTGGCACTCTCAACTACAGAAGCTGAATACATGGCAACCACTCATGCAAGAAAGGNTATTCCTGGCAAAGAACCCATCTTATCATTCGAAGACAAAGCATATTGATGTTCAATATCACTTTGTGAGAGACATGGTTGAGGAAAAGAAGGTGTTTCTGGAAAAGGTTGACACTTTGAAGAATGTTGCAGATTCATTGACAAATTTTATGAGCACAAAAAAGTTCTCATGGTGTAGAGTAAAAATGGGCATTGCTGCCCTAGATTGTTGACTATATAATCCCCTGGACCCCTGGATGTAAAGAAAACAACAAGTGGGAGAGTGTTGGGTATGTGTTATATTATTTGCATGTGTGTGTGGGTGCTTCAGATATGACAACTGCGTCCGACGATCCCTTGGTGCAATTTTTGTTTGGGCAGTTTTTGCTATTTTTAGTAGATTTTGCTATTTTTAGCGGTTTACTAAAAATAATCTTGGTTTTAGGGATTAGGGTTTTGGTATCTACAAAATACCTAAAAAAATTGTATATATTGTATAATGAATGGTGAAATTCTATATAATGAATATAAGAAAGGTTTTCTCGGTTGAGGGTTTCGGTTATAAAATCTTTGTGTACTCTGTGTATGAGCCATTGATTAAATTGTGTTTTGCTTAAGAATCTATATGCATTTCTTTACTTCACAGGTTTAAAACTTACACCCTTTACATCAAAATTAGGGTTACAGGTAAGTCTTACTCTTAGACAATATACCAATGGATCTCACACACCCACTAGTGCCCAACCACTAGGGGCGCATCCACATGTTCTCACCCAAAGGAACGTTCAAGTCAATAGATCGCTATCTCACTGCGTCTCACAGGAGAATCATCAAGATACACACTCACTAGTGCTCAGCCACTAGGATCACGTCCACCTGTTCTCAGCCATAGGAACTTCATAATCAACATATATCTATCTCACTGATTCTCATAGGAGAATCATTTGGAGTATCACATCATCTCAACTCTTTGCACATAGGAGAATAGAAAACCCATCACACGGGATCATTCACCCCTCACAGGGGTACACATTGTTTCATCTCTATCTCAGAGAGAATGACACACCCATATCATGGGAATCTTCCCTTCACAGGGATACACATCATTCCATCTCTATCTCAGAGAGGAAAAACACACCCACATCATGGGAACACCCAACTCATGGGCTTCCTCGCCCCACACAAGGGCACACAATATTCCATTTCCATATCAGAGAGGAACAACACACCCATCTCATGGGAACACCCAACTCATGGGCTCTCTCACAGGCCGACTCACTTAGTCTGTGTCCTGGAGGATGTCTCACGCAACTGTAATCATCAACACTCCCTCTCAGCTAAGGAGGCATTCTCCACTAGGTCAAGTCTCTCACGAAAGTACTCAAACTTTGTCTTGTCAAGCGGTTTGGTGAAGATATATGCAATCTGCTCATGGGTAGCAAGGTACTCCACGTGTACTGCTTTCCTCTGCACCATGTCTTTGATATAGTGATATTTTATCTCAATGTGTTTCGATCTATCGTGAAACACAGGGTTCTCAAAGAGCTTCATGCAACTTTGGTTATCACAATGAATAGTGTTAGGATCCATCTCATGATCAAATAAATCTATCAGAAGCTTGTGAAGCCACATTGCTTTGTAGACTACCACAATCAATGATATATACTCTGCCTCTGTCGTACTCAAGGCCATTGAGCTCTATTTCCTATTGCACCAGGAAACCATGGCATACCCTAAGGTAAAGAAACAACTGGAGGTGCTCTTCTGGTCCACTGTGCTCCCTCCCCAATCTACATTGGCATATCCCTACAAACTCAAGTCTACACTGGAGGCATATCTTAGGACATATCCAAATATGCCTCATAGGTATCTCAATACATGTTTCACTGCTATCCAGTGAGTCTGTCTCGATTGACTCATGAACTGGATAAGCACATTCACTGCATCGCATATATTAGGTCTGGTGTTAACAAAATACATCAATGATCCAATCAACTATTGGTACAAGTGTGTATCAATATTGCATGAAACAACATCATTCATTTTCTTCAAATCCATCACCATTGTTGTAGGAATGGATTTTCATTATGTCACACTGAAATTCTTCAATATCTCCACTATATATTTTCCTTGACTTAGGAAAATCTCATCAGTACTCTACCATACTTCTAGTCCCAAGAAGTAATGCATCATACCTAGATCCTTTATCTCAAATTCAGCAGTCAATGCTTGTTTTCATTAAACAATGAGTCTCTCTTAACCAATGAAGAATTGGTCATCCACATATAGGACCAAGATTAAACACTCGTTTCCAACAATGTGATAATATAGGTTTGGATCGTCAACACTCTTTCTGAAGCCCAAACTCATCAAGAATCCATCCTTTTTTCATACCAAGAATGAGGTGCTTGCTTTAGTCCATACATGGATTTTTTCAACCTGCACACATGAGATTTCTCGTTGTGTATCACGAATCCTTATGACTGCTCGATATATAATTGTTCCTCAATATAACCATTGAGAAAGGTTGTCTTTACATCCATCTGATGTAGTTTCCAACCCATGGATGCAACTAGTGCAATGATAGAATGGATGGAAGTGTATTGAGCTACTCGAGAAAATGTCTCATCATAGTCAAATCCCTCTACTTGTGAGAACCCTTTGGCTACACATATCTCCTTTCATTTCTCGATACTTCCATCAACTACATGCTTGATTTTTTAAATCCACTTGGAATTCACTACAGACTTCCCTTCTGGTCTCGGAACAATATGCCATACATCATTTTTCAAGATAGACTAATATTATTTCGTCATGGCATCTTTCCATACATGTTCACCTGTAGGTTCTCCATGAAAAGAAGGCTCAAAGTCAATGATGTGGCTCATGGATGAAAGGTAGTTCAAAAATCTCATTGGTCTCTTTCTCTCTCAAGATGTCCCTTGAGGGGTTGCATGTCCCTCTGCCTCCTGTAGAGTTTGTCGAGCCCAAGCAAGTCTTTTATGCCCCATTGAAATATCTCTAGGCATATCAATTAGAGAAACTAGATCAAATGGAACAACTGGATAAACTGGAATAATGTTTGTCTCCCTCTGAACTATTGAAGGGGGAGAGTGTATTGTCTCACTATCAATCTCCATTTGATATTCTATGGATCTTTGGAAGGCTATCTCTTCCTCAAAAGTAACATCTCTGCTTATCTCAATTTGTCTATGACCAGGAATGTAGATCCTATATTCCTTCGAATATTCAATGTATCCCATAAATGTACCCTTTCTCCCTAAAGGGTCTATCTTGGATCTCTTCTCTTTGGGTACATGAAAATATACTGGGCACCCAAATATCCTGAAGTGTCCAACCTCAGGCTTCAATCCGGTGAAGGATTCTTCTGGAGTTATGTTCTTCAAGATCTGATGAGGACTCCTCTTCTGAACATATATTGTTGTCATACATGCTTCTACCCATAGAGTCATAGGTAGACTCTAATCATGTATCATTTATTTGGTTTCCTCGATGATAGTTATGTTCTTCCTCTCTGCAACCCCATTTTGCTGAGGGTTGTAAGGAACTATGTACTCCCTATTGATCCCTGCTTCAATATAGGAATTGTTGAAATCCTTGGAGGTGTATTCTCCTCCATTATCTAATCTTAGTACCTTGATCTTTCTTCCTATCAGGTTCTCAACCTGAGCTTTGAATTCTTGAAATTTTTCAAGGACTCCATGCTTGTTCTTTAGAAAGTAGATCCAAGTTTTTCGAGAGTGATCATCTATGAAGAGTACATAGTACAATTATCCATTCAAGTAGGAAACAATCATTTGACCACACACATATGAATGTATCAAGTTCAATATTTCCTTGGATCTTATGTCACTACTCAAGAAGAACCCTTTAACATTCTTTCCAAGAGGAGAACCTTTGCAAACACCTTTATGCTAAATCTGTATCTTTGGAAGGCTTGTTACCATTTTCCCTAGATCTGGCAGAGCTCTATAATGAATGTGAGCAAGTATCCTATGCCATATCTCACTCAAGATGACAGCTTCATGTAACAGGGCCTAGACTGGTCTAATGGTCAATTTGTATAAGTTTCTTTCTCTAACACCAATTACTTTGGCAGAATTTATATGTGAGTCTTTGTGCCATGCAAGAACTCTTCCTTCAGAAAATGTAACCTTGTAGCCTTTGTATTCTAAAGCATAAATGGAGACAGGGTTCCTCTTCATCCAAGGTACATATAGTACTTCACTTAGATGAAGCTACATGTCAGAATCTAGTTGGAAGGTAGAAGTTCCAACCCATTTCACATTATATATGGCATCGTCTCCAAGGAAAACATATAGATTTGTCTCTTTCTCAAAAAGATTAGTCAAGTTATCTCTAAAACTGGTCATGTTCGTAGAGGCACCATTATCAATTAACCAAGTATCATCATTGGTAGGGACCATACCTGAGAGTGTTGAAATGTTTCTTCCTTTATCTCTTTGAAGTCTTGGCTTCCAGGAACTGAATTTTCTTGATCCATCAAGCTTGTCTTCCATCATGGTTTTGTTCATCATATTTTTAGATTCTTCACAAACCCTTGTCAATTTGGCTAGAAAAATTAACGGCTAGGATAGCCTAGAAACCTTAGGTTTTTTTAGATTATGAATACCAAAAATAAGCCTTGAAAGATAGAAGAACACTGGTGAGTTGAAGATCTCCTTCAATAAGTTGCAGAAACCCTAATTTTGAAATTTCTGCAGAAAATTATGAAACCCTAGGGCCAAAAAATCAAAATCCTCGGAAATGCAATCTAAAGCTTGTTGGAGGTGGAATGAAGGAGGACTTACACTCCTATGCACTTTTTATCCTTGGAAAACCTAGGAGGGTCGTACACAATTTATGGAAACCCTAGGAGGGTCATATGGTTCTACAAAAGAGAGAGGATGACTGGTAGATGCTTGTGCAATGGGTTCTTCAAGACCTATGCCCTGATACCATGTTGATTGTTTTAATATACTAGGCTCAATAATGAAATTCATTCCAATTTTAGAATTTTACTTGAACCATAAACAATTGTAGTTACACCATAAACAATTTGTTGCAGTAACCAAGATGACAAGAAAAAATACCATGCACAAGTACACAAGAAGTATCCTGGGAAACCCTTATAAACAAGGGAAGAAAACCCAACCAATCCTTTTCTATATTCTTCAAGAGAAAGACCTCCTAGACCATAAACCTAGCACACAAAAGGGTGCTCACAAAACCTAGAAGGCTAGAACCCAAGAGAGGTGCACACTTCATCCCTAGAACTTATACTTGTTGAAATTTCCAAAATCACACTTGTGTTGTGTTTCCTCAATGGGGAAATCACCTTTATTTATATTAGGTTGGACACATCAAAAGTTGTGTCTATTGGAAATACATGGCCAAGCTCAATAACTTAGAATATAATTAATAATTACAATATTAATTATCTTTTACATTAATTAACTTTCACTTTATGGTGGGGTCAACCTGTTCCCTTTACATCACAATTAGGGTTACAGGTAAGTCTGACTCTTATAAAATATAGCAAG
The DNA here is from genome assembly GCA_009831015.1 of Picea engelmannii. NCBI lineage: Eukaryota > Viridiplantae > Streptophyta > Pinopsida > Pinales > Pinaceae > Picea > Picea engelmannii. Next base: position 248,605 of record ML796438.1, read on the forward strand.
GGATATCACACACCCACTAGTGCTCATCCACTAGGGTCACATCCACCTATGTTGAGCCACATGGATGTCTAAGTCAACATATCTCTATCTCACTATGTCTCACAGGAGAATCATTAGGATACACACTCACTAGTGCTTAGCCACTAGGATCACATCCACCTATGCTCTGTTGAAATAATGTAACTACAAAGAGTATTATTATTATTATTGATATTGTATTCATGGGATAAATCTCCATTGCGGATTGATCATGTCAGATATTGTAATAGGACCAAATCCCCTTTTGTGGATTGGTCAAAAGACAATTGTTAGGCAGAATAAGAAGTCGGCCCCAATAGTTAATTAAGAGACCCAGAAATATAACAAAGGTGGGTTTACCCACCCAAATTTAGAATTCGGCTCTGCCAGTGAAGAGACACTTCACACGTGCAAGAACTTGTATAAATAAAGGAGGCTAGTGCCTCATTTGATCACAACTTACTTGCTCAGTTTGAGAGACAAGTTCTGATCTATTACTGGAAAAGGAGAGAGAGAGTGGCACATATCTTGGAGAGGACTTTCTGTTTTAGCACAGAGATCTCTTGGCATTGTATTGGTTATTTATATTAAGGAAGTTTTGCTGGGTTTTCTTCCCCTAGAGGGTTTCCCAGGATAAATGTTGTGTCTCTTGTGAATGCGTATTTCTCATTGATCTTGTTCTTATGTTGTTATTATCTATTGAAATGCAAAGAACTATAATAATGGCATAAAAATTAACATGGTATCAGAGCCAAGCTGAAGGAAACATATTTCACAAGAGGAAAAACGTCACTATTGCAGTACCTGCAAATTAGGGTTTTTCAAAAGTGAATCTTCTCAGCCCTAAAACTATCTAGAAATTTGTGCCCTCCCCTAAGGCTCAATTTGGCATCATCAATGCACCTTTTCAGTGGCTAGATCTCCTAGAAAGTGAAACCCTAGTTTCAAAAAGTACCAGAAAACCAGAGTACTAGAAGTACCAGAGTACCAGAAGTACCACAAGCACCAATCCAGAAATCCGCAGATCAAGTTTGAGGGGGTAAAAGTTGGATTTTTAGAAATCTGACTGCACCAGCTAACTCACCTCAGCTCAACGCATCTATCCCCTGGATCAGAATTTTAAAGTTCAAAGTTTGAAAAATTAGGGTTTTCTCATAAAACCCTAAAGTTGCAGTTGCAGTACCAGTCGTACTACCAATGGCAGTCACCCTTGAAGTTTTCTTAAGAGTTGGTAATGATTACCGCTGCTACCAGATGGAGCCACTACCTGCAAATGTCATTAGAGGTATGTACTCACATATGTTTAATGGTTAAACCCTAAAGAGTATTTGCAGGAGAAGGGATCTC
>ML796438.1:250019-268255 GCA_009831015.1 Picea engelmannii
GCAACCCAGGTGTGATTATTCTGATATACATCTATTTGTCATGACATTATCTTAATCAGTGTTGCATGTTGAAGCTATGATCAAATTATTAGAAGGATTGAAAGTTGATCATAGAGCTTATCCTCTAACCTAACCTTTTGTCAGAATAGCGTATTGTCTTAGTACAAAAGACAGGTTGAAGAAAGCACTCGTCACTTGAGTGAAGGATACCTAAAAGAAAAGAAAGCACACATTCTTGAGGACAAGGCTCCAGGTTTGATTAATCAAGATTCAAAGATACACATGACAAGTTGATGACTATAGTTGAGACAACAGTCTTTGTAAAGTAGTATACCTGATAGCATGCAAGCATATAGAGGTATATGCTTTGCCTAATACAACTAACATATCCTCTAGGATAAACCTTGTGTGTTAGCTTTAGGTTGCCATGGAAGAATGCTTGGTCACAACACTATAAGAGTGTTGACCTCATTTCGTATTGTATTCCTTACCTTTAATCTTTGCTTCAGATAAATTATAAGTGATAGCTCTAAAGGAGCTATTGTGATGATTGTTCGTGTTATTGCTTTACATTATCAGAGGGATATTATTCTTGCTTGTTTCTTTGTTGACCTTGCTCTAGGTCACATGTAATAACCCTGAGGAAGCTATAGTGAAGGTTGCAGAAGGAAACGTGCAAAAGAAGAAACATAAATGAAGCAATCACCATTGGAGGAGAAGAAGGTGACTTGCATGAGATAAAGGGTCACTCAGAAGCTGCCATGACCCATGCCATTGAAGAATCTTGGCATAGAATATTAGCTCACATCAACTACAAGGCACTACCATACATATGCAAAGGGGTCACGGGTTTACTAGAACTCATAGGTGACCATGAAGGCGTATGCAATGGATTTGCACAAGGGAAGAACATCAAGAACCCATTTCCGAAGAGGGATAGCAAGGTAGAAGGAGTCCTAGAACTCATTCATTCAGATGTATGTGGCCCAATTCCATCATCCTACATTAGTGGGTATGTATACTATGTATAATTCATTGATGATTATTTTCGTAAAGACCTGGATATATTTGAAGTGTTCAACAAGTTCAAGGAATTCAAAGCCTTGATAGAGAACCTTTCTATAAGGAAGATTAAGATACTCAGGTCAAATAATGGAGGAGAATATACCTCAGAAGAGTTCGTGAACTTATGCAAAGATGTTGGGATCAAGATCCCGAACAAAACGGTGTAGTTGAATGGAAGAACAGAACCATACTGGAAGCTATGAAGACTATGATCCATGATCAAGATCTTCCTATGTGATTATGGGCAGAAGCAGTAATGGCAGCTATTTATGTGCATAACCAATTATCCCATAGTGCACTTGGTCTCAAGACACTAGAAGAGATGTTCACCGGAAAGAAGCTAGAGGTAAGCCATCTCAAAATATTTGGCTATCCAGTGTTTATTCATATACCTAAAGAAAAGAGAAACAAGCTGGACCCTTCAGGAAAGAAGGGAATATTTGTGGGATACTGTGAGGTCTCCAAGGCCTTCATAATTTATATACCAGGTCAACATCACATTGAGATCAGCAGGGATGTGACCTTTGTTGAAGATGCGGTGCTCAAGAAATCTAAACTGTGCCAGCTTGAAGAGGTATATGATAAGGAAACCGTAATCCCCAATACTACAATGAGGGAGGTTCCCAAAGTTGCAGAACAAGAGAGGGAAGTCGTAACTTCCCCTGATGAGGAAATTCTAGAAAACCATGATATAGTAGAAGTGAAAGAACCTCCTCAGATGACAATCCTCCATAAAAGAAAGCCAGCTTGGGCTAGAGAGATTATTCAAGATGGAGAGAAATATGGTGTTCCTGAAGGAACTACGAGACAGGTGAAAAGACCAAAGCCATTCTCCATTTATACGACTTTGATGTGTGATCTTATAGAAGAGGATCCTACCTGCTCTGAAGAAGCCATTCAGAGAAAATAATGGGCAGATGCCATGACAAAGGAATACCAATCCATAGTGAAGAACGAAGTATGGGAAATAGTTCCCAGATCGAAGAATAAATATGGGGTATCCTACAAATGGCTCTTCAAAATAAAACATGCTGCTAATGGAAGTATTGAGAAGTATAAAGCAAGATTTGTCTCTCATGGATTTTCCTAGAAGGAAGGCATTGAATATGAAGAGACATTCGCTCCTGTAGCCAGATACACTTCGACCAAGACCATCATAGCTCTTGCAACTAAGATGAAGTGGAAGCTGCACCAGATGAACGTGAAGACAGTTTTCCTAAATGGTGTCATCGAAGAGGAAGTGTATATAGAGCAACCTCAAGGATTTGAGGTAGAAGACAGGAAGCCTCATGTCTGCAGATTGAAGAAAGCCTCATACGGATTGAAGTAAGATCCTAGAGCTTGGCATGGCCATATAGACAGTTTCTTGACGATCTTAGGCTTTACCAAGAGTAAAGAAGACTCAAATATCTACTTCAAAATTATGGATAATGAGCCAGTAATCTTATTGCTATATGTGGATGAATTATTCTTAACTAGAGAAGAAAATCTCATCGTTGAATGTAAAAAGAGACTTGCCTTGGAATTTGAAATGAAATACCTCAGCCTAATGCATTACTTCTTAGGTCTTTAGGTATGGCAGAGTCTTGAGAGGATCTTCCTTAACCAATGGAAGTACACGGTCGAAATCTTAAAGAGATTCGATATGCTGGAATGCAAGCCCATGAATACACACATGGAAGCAAAGTTGAAGATGTTGGTCGATACGTCGTCAGAATTGATTGATGCCACACTATATAGACAGATTATTGGATCGTTGATGTACCTGACGAACACCAGACCAGACATTTTTTCCATGAATACCTTGAGTCAATTTCTAGTAGAACCCAGATGTGTTCACCTAGTGGCTGCAAAACATGTGATGAGGTACCTCAAAGGTACGATAGATTATGGTCTCCACTATGATGGAGACCATAATTTCACATTGAGTGGATACACTGATTTAGATTGGGTAGGAAGTGTTGCTGACAGAAAAAGAACTTCCGAATGTTGTTTCAGTTTGGGATCAACCATGATTTCATGGTAGAGTAGGAAGAAATCCAGTATTGCTCTCAGCACAGCGGAAGCAGGGTACATTGCCGCATGTTCTACTAGCTGCAAAGCTATATGGCTTCGAAAGTTGTTGACCAGTCTATTTGGCCAAGAGATGGAAGCAACCACGATCCTATGTGACAACCAGAGCTGCATAAAGATGACAGAGAATCTTATATTCCATGATAGGTCGAAGCACATAGAGATTCGCTATCATTACATCCGTGACATGGTGCAGAGAAGAGCCTTGAAGCTCCTGTATGTTAGCACAGATGAACAGGTTGTTGATGTGTTGACCAAACCTCTATTTCGTGTAAAGTTTGAACACTTTCGAGATAAGCTTGGTATAGTCTGAAAGGACCCTCCCTGAAAGGGGGAGTATATATGATTCCTTGCTTCTGACCTCACTGTTAGATGTAAAGCAAGATGATTCCTTGCTTCTGACCTCACTGTTAGACATAAAGCAAGACGATTCCTTGCTTCTAACCTCGTTGTTAGACGTAAATCAAGATGATGTGTCATTCCTTTCTTCTGACCTCGTTGTTAGACGTAAAGCAAGATGATTCCTTGCTTTTGATCTCACTGTTAGACGTAAATCAAGATGATTCCTTGCTTTTGACCTTGTTGTTAGACATAAATCAAGATGATGTGTGTGTTCCTTGCTTCTGACCTCGCTGTTAGACATAAAGCAAGATGAATCCTTACTTCTGACCTCACTGTTAGACGTAAAGAAAGATGATTCCTTGCTTCTGACCTAGTTGTTAGACGTAAAGCAAGATGATTTGTTCCTTGCTTCTGACCCAGTTGTTAGACGTAAAGAAAGATGATGTATACCTTGCTTCTGACCTAGTTGTTAGACGTAAAGCAAGATATGACTTGCACTGAGCTGCTAGCTTAACAGTTGTGACATAGAGCCAGTCTAGTACTATGATGGGCTAGCCTAGTGCTATGATGAGGTATCATTTTTTATACTGACACATATTGATGTAGATGATGATGGCATTCTTTCGAGAATGACGATGTCGCCGATGAAATTTTTTTTGATGATTTATAGATACACCAGCCAAGATGATATTGATTATGTTATCCTCCCACCTGATGTTGTTGATGATGTTGTCCTCTCTCTCTCTCTCGCATGATGCTGCTGAAGAATACCCTTCTTGTTAAGGGGGAGTGTTGAAATAATTTAACTGCAGAGAGTATTCTTATTATTATTGATATTGTATTCATAGGATCAATCCCCATTGTGGATTGATCATGTCGGATATTGTAATAGGACCAAATCCCCTTTTGCAGATTGGTCAAAAGAAAATTGTAATAGGCAGAATAAGAAGTCAGCCCCAGCAGTTAATTAAGAGACCCAAAAATATAATAAAGGTGGGATTACCCACCCAAATTGAGAAGTCAGCCCTGCCAGTGAAGAGACACTTCACACGTGCCAGAACTTGTATAAATAAAGGAGGCTAGCGCCTCATTTGATCAAAACAAACTTGCTCAGTTTGAGAGACAAGTTCTGATCTATTACCGGCAAAGGAGAGAGAGAGTGGCGCATATATTGGAGAGGACTTTCTATTTTAGCATAGAGATCTCTTGGCATTGTATTGGCTATTTATATTAAGGAAGTTTTGTTGGGTTTTCTTCCCCTAGAGGGTTTCCCAGGATAAATGTTGTGTCTCTTGTGAATGTGTATTTCTCAGTGATATTGTTCTTATGATGTTGATATTATCTATTTAAATGCAAAGAACTATAATAATGGCATAAACATTAACATGCTCAACCACATGAACGTCGTACTTAACATATCTCTATCTCACTGAGTCTCACGGGAGAATCATCTAGAGTATCACACCATATCAACTCTCTGTACAGAGGAGAATAGTAAACCCATCACATGGGCTCCTTCACCCATCACAAGGGTACACATCATTTCATCTACGTCTAAGAGAGAACGACACACCCAAATCATGGGAATCTTCCCTTCACAATGACACACAACATTCCATCTTCATCTCAGAGAGGAATGGTACACCCACCTCATAGGCACACCCAACTCATGAGCTTCCTCACCCCACACAGGGGCACACAACATTCTATCTCCGTCTCAAATAGGAAAAATACACCCATCTCATGCGAACACCCAATTCATGGGCTCTCTCATAGGCCGAATCACTCATTATGTGTCCCAGAAGATGTCTCACGCAACTATAATCATCAATAGTTCCTTGATCTTTGAGATACTTTTTTATGACAATCATCACCATGAGTTTTCATAATATATTTCATCCATTACTTCCTCTTTTGACCTCACATAGTAGGGGAATTTGTTATACTTGTATTTTCCACCATAGGTTTTTATGATGCAGGAGCATCGCCAGCACATCAAGCGAGCCATCGCGGAGCAGAAGACAGTTGGACAAGACAACACAAATTTTGAAAATGCTTTGGAATTGTTGCGCAACCTTAAATGAATCAGTTAAGATAAGGTGCACATGTATATTGTAATGGACCTTGAGCCTTTAAGCTCTCGTCCTTAGGTAGATAGTCGACATTTAATATAGATTTAATGTAGTTAGATAGGAATTTAATTCTAGATTTGATAGCTTAGAGTTCAAGAGGGAAAACAGATATAGACACCCTCCTTGATACATTGTAACATTATCAATTCAGAAGCAGGAAGAGAAGAGCATGCAGAGAATTGTATGAAGAACACCCATGTACAGGCATTTGAATTAATAGAAGAAAGCTTTGATTCAAGTTGAAGGTTTGTGTTGTTTCTCTGTGTATTGATGTTGGAATGCTCATGAATGTTTGCTTCCTGTCATACATTTTCTTTTATACGTTGTGTATATGATTTCATCTACGAATTGAAGTCTATGAGAAAGAGTGACTGAGTTTCAATTGTTTCTCTAATTGAGCCAGAGGATTCCTGCAAGGAGTGCATTCGAATTTGTCCGCAAGGAGTGCGTAGATAGAAGGGTCCAATTAGAGTTAGATTTTGGTTCTCATTTCCTCAAAGGTGCAGTTAGGCACAGTGCCATGCAAGGAGTGTGCAGGCTAGGGAGAAGTCTCAGAGTTGCGATTCTGAGTGAGGCTTTGGAAGACTGTTGCTGCAGGAGTGCGTAGAGTCGATAAACTTCAACACTCAGTCGAGGTTGAAGGATTTGACGCAAGGAGTGTATGCAAGAGATTTCTTGAAGGACTTAAGAGTCGTGGGAAATATTAGGAGGAGTAGGCCCTCGAATTTACTGAAGGATAAGTGCAGGGAAGCTGCTATTGAAAGTATGAGGGAAGCGTCACAGGGTGGTGAGTAGGTGAACGAGTCTCGTGGAGAGATACTTCTTCCTTTCGTGGATTCACAAAGGGAAGAGCGGACGGTCGAAATAATTTGAGGAGGTTTCGAGAAGTTTCGTGGGCCATTGGATCTCACGGAGGTGCAGGAGGATTACAGTGTAGGTGTGGAAGAGGTTCGAAGCTCAGGAGGGGCAGAGTTGTCGATCCGCGACAGAAGGAGTCGTCAGATCTACACGTGACATCACATATCGGGGAATCGCGAGTCGAGGCTCCAAGTTGTTGCAATGAACATTGAGATATCACGATCCGCGATATCCCGACAGGCTCAGAACCGTCCATCGTGTGGAACACGTGTCAGGGGATCCCGAGGAGTCAGGGATCGGAGAATTAGGGTTTTTGTGAGAAAAGAAATCTTGTAGTTTGGAATCGTGAAACGCGATATCCCGACAGAAGGGTCGCGTGGGGCCACAGTGGGGTTGGTGGAGGACAGGTGGTGTACTATATCGGGGGTCAGGAAAAGGTAAGACCCGAATCCTTTGGCATCAGGATTCGCGATCCCGTGAATTCCGAAATCCTGATAGGAGTGACGAGGAGTTGAGAGACAGCTCACACGTGCATCAAAGATTTAGCGCATCATATATCGGGAGTCGGCAATTCAAAGTGCACGAAATTGTGAGTTGCGAAACCGCGATAGAGAAGAAGTCCTGATAGGTACGGGAAAAAGTCAACGTTGACTGGCGCATCAGGTCTCGGGGATTCAAGAGCCTAGTGATCAACCGTAAACTCGTGAAGCTGCGAGTTCCGATTTCCCGACAAGTGAACAAAGGGAAGTCGGTTGAAGAGAATATGCGGGGTGCAGATTTCCCGATAGGGAAATAAAAGAACCTTGGAGTTCTTTGGGCCGAGAAGAAGAAGATCCTGTGGGAGCAGACGTGCCTGAGGGTGCGGCCGCGTCAGGTTTGGTATCAGAGCCAAAAAATTTCTTTGCTTTCTGTAGCAGGGAAAGGAATTCACCATGCCACCCAAGAGAGAAAGACAGTCACCTGATCCAGAGGACAGGGAGGTACGAAGAAGAGGCAGGCCAATAGCAAATCCAGAAATGGAAAGGCAGATGAGATATCTCTGAGCAAGACTTGAAGACATGGAGACAACTCAGAGACGCATAGCTAGTGCAGGGGATCTTAGTGATTCCGAGAGTGAGATAGAAGCTGAACGCAAAGAGGAGGTTGTAGCCGAGGATGCATCAACTGAGTGTTTGATTAAATCCATTTCCAGAATGGGTGTGAAAGCAAAGATGGACATTCCAGTCTATGAGGGGAACTTGGATGCAGAGGAGCTACTAGATTGGATTAGAGATCTCGACACATACTTCGATTATGAAGACGTCAAAGAAGATAAGAAAGTCAAGCATGCTGTCACGCGCTTGAAGGGACATGCAACATTGTGGTGGGACGAGCTACAAGTTGATAGACGCTGCAAAGTCAAGCAGAAGATCAAGAGTTGGGATCGAATGATTGCAAAAATGAAGGCAAAGTTCATCCCAAGAGATTACCAAATTACTATGTTCAAGAGGATGCAGAACCTAAGACAGAAGCTGATGACAGTGAAAGAATACACTGAAGAATTCTATCGATTGAACATCAGAGCAGGTCATCGGGAGAGCGATGATGAGAAGGTTGCGAGATATATGAATGGCCTAAGATATGACATTCAGGATGAATTGAGTATGGCGACCATTCATATAGTGGAGGATTCTTATCAGATGGCTCTGAAAGCTGAAGAGAAGATAAGCTGTAAGCAAGGTCAGCGAGGTTAAGGAAGAAGTCGGCCCAGAGGCAAGGCAGTTGCCCAGGACAAATACCAGAAGCCCAAGGAGGAATGGAAGAAACCTCAGGGTAAAGTTGAAAGAGGAGGGACCTCACAGCGAGGGCCACATGTTGAACAGAGAGGGCAGCATAATGAGTAGAGTGGAGGATATGCTGACGCAAATACTTTTCCTCGTACCAGAGGTAGAGGAAGAGGAAGAGGTGGAGTCATCACATGCTTCACATGTGGAAAAAATGGGCACAAGTATTATGAGTGTCCAGAGAAAAAGAAGGACATTGGAGAAGCTCACATCACCGAAGCACAGAGGCAGGATGTTGAGGCCGAAGATGCAGAAGGCGGAATATCGCTTATGATGCGAAAAGTTCTTTTGACACCCGAGAAGGAGGTGGAAAGCTCGGTTCAGAGGACCAGACTTTTCAGAATAGCTTGCAAGACCAAGGACAGGGTGTGAAAAGTCATTGTAGACAGTGGTAGCACAGATAATCTCATATCTACAGAGATGGTGGAAAAGCTGGAGCTGGAGATGACTGATCATCCAAGCCCATACAGAGTTTCGTGGCTACAGAAAGGACACCAGGTAACTGTTACTAAACAATGCTTGGTTGAATTCAAGATAGGTGGATATAATGATAAGATTTTATGTGATGTTATTCCCATGGATGTATGTCATTTATTGCTGGGTAGACCATGGCAATATGACATAAATGTGATTCATGATGGAAGAATGAACACATATACCCTGGAGAAGAATGGGAGAACCCATATGTTGCTTCTGATAAAGGATAAGGAGGTGAAGCCGAAAGTGAGCAACACAATACTTCTCATGAGTGGGAAGGAACTTCTTACGGAGGTGAAGAAGAGGGAATATCCACAATTCTTTGTGGTCAGGAAACCGAGGATTGTTCTGACTAGCACAAGAGTGGATGATTTACCAGTTGAGATTCAGGAACTGCTGGAAGAGTTCGCTGACATCATAGTGGACGAATTACCTCATTTGTTGCCACCGATGAGGAGTGTGAGTCATCACATCGATCTCATACCAGGAGCTAGTTTTCTGAATAAAGCTGCATACAGGTTGACGCCGTAGGAAAATGAGGAGGTCAAGAGGCAAGTCCAGGAGTTGTTGGACAAAGGATTGGTCAGGGAAAGTCTGAGTGAATGTGTTGTTCCGACAGTACTCAGCCCGAAGAAAGACGGAGTCTGGAGGATGTGTACTGATTCAAGAGCGATCAATAAAATAACCATAAGGTATAGGTTCCCATTACCAAGAATGGATGATCTGATGGATTCCCTGAGTGGGGAAAATTATTTTTCAAAGATTGATTTGAAGAGCGGATACCACCAGATTCGCATGAGGGAAGGCGATGAGTGGAAGACAACCTTCAAAACCAACGAAGGATTGTATGAATGGCTAGTCATGTCATTTGGTTTGACGAATGCACTGAGTACCTTTATGAGGTTGATGAATGAAGTCCTAAGGGAGTTCATCGGGAAGTTTGTCATTTTGTATTTGGATGATATACTGATTTACAGTAAGTCAGTGGCAGAACACTTGAAGCATTTGGCTACAGTGATGAAGAAGCTACAACAGGAAAAGATGTTGAATAATATGAAGAAGTCCTCATTTATGAAGACATAGCTCATTTAGTTGGGTTTTGTTATTTCAGCTAATGAGTTGAGGATGGATCCGGATAAGGTAGAAGTGATCAAGAATTGGCCATCACCAAGAAATGTATTCAAGGTGAGGAGTTTTCATGGATTAGCTAGTTTCTATTGGAAGTTCATCAGGAATTTCAGTGGGATTAGCACAGCGATGATGGATACAGTGAAGAAGCGGCATAAATCTTTTCATTGGACAGTAGAGGCAGAAAAGAGCTTCAATCTGTTGAAGCGGAAGATCACGAAACAACCGGTTTTGGTGTTTCCGGATTTCCAGAAGACATTTCAGGTGAAATGTGATGCAAGTGGGTTTGCTATAGGAGCGGTCCTTAGTCAGGAAGATATACTAGTTGCATATTTCAGCGAGAAGCTGGATGAGGCGAAACTAAAGTACTCCACGTATGATAAAGAATTTTATGCTATCATACAGGCGCTGAAGAAGTGGAGGAATTACTTGATCCCGAAGGAATTTGTATTGTACACTGATAATCATGAACTGCAGTTTGTGACTCAACAAGAGAAGTTGAATCAGAAACATGCCAAATGGGTAGAGTATATGCAGAATTTCATGTTTGTGATTAAGCACATTTCGGGTACTGCTAACAAAGTGGCTGATGCTTTGAGCGGGAAATGTTTGTTGTTGCAGGAGTTCCGAGTCAAAACATTGGGTTTTGATAATCTCAGGGACATGTACGCAGGAGATGTAGATTTTGCAGAAGCGTATGAAGTAGCTGAGAATCTAGTTCTCAGAGATAGGAGCCCATGGATAGATTATATGATCCAGGAGGGATTACTGTTCAGAGGCAATCAACTGTGTATTCTGAAAATGCTCCATGAGGGAGAATCTGTTGAAGGAGAAACACAGTGGTGGATTAGCAGGACATTTTGGCCATGACAAAACATTCGCGAAGATGAGTGAATCATATTTTTGGCCGGGGATGCAAGCAGATGTCAAGAGGTTCATTGACAAGTGCAGAATTTGTTAGCATTCAAAAGGGAGAAAGCAGAATGCAGGTTTTTATCAGCCATTGTCCATACCAGAAAGGCCATGGGAGGCGATTAGCATGGATTTTGTATTGGGTTTTCTGAGGACACAAAGAGGACATGATTCAGTCTTTGTGGTCGTGGACAGATTTTCTAAGATGGCACACTTCATTCCATGCCAGAAGACCAGCGATGCGACGCACATCGCAAATCTGTTTTTCAGGGAGGTCATTCGACTTCATGGATTGCCGAAAAGTATAGTTTCAGACAGAGATACCAAGTTCATAGGACATTTTTGGAGGACACTATGGAAGAAGTTGGGGACTAATTTGATGTTTATTTCTGCGTATCATCCTCATATGGATGGAAAAACAGAGGTGGTGAACAAGAGTCTGGGAGACTTGCTGAGAAGCTTGGTGACAGAGCACCACAGCAGTTGGGACAATGTATTGCCACAGGCAGAGTTCGCATACAATGACTCAGTGAATTGAATCACAGGGAAGAGTCCATTCCAGGTTGTATACGGTATGCAGCCGTGAGGATTTTTTGAATTGCGAGATTTAGAACAGACTGCTACTAGCAGCGCTAGTGCGGAGGAATTCGCTGAGGCGATGAAGGAACTTCACCACAGGGTGAAGGAGCGGTTGCTGAAATTGAATCAAGAGTACAAGCGCAGAGCAGATCGGCATCAGAAACAACTTCAGCTTGAAGTTGGTGATCTAGTTCTGGCACACTTGAGGAAAGAAATGTTCCCAAGGGGAACATACAATAAGCTGAAAATGAAGAAAGTCGGGCCATGCAAGGTCTTGAAAAAATTCAGAGAAAATGCTTATGAGATTGAGTTGCCGGATGGCATAGGGATATCTCTGATATTCAACATCTCATATTTATACCCATACAGGGCTGGAGAAGCAGAGACTAGAACTAAGGAGCCAGTGATCCAGTGGGTGAAGCAATTGCCAGTTGCAGAGAAGCCGCAATTGGAATGCATACTGGACAAGAGAGTGGGTAAGAAGACTAGGCAGAAGCAATACTTCGAGTATCTGGTCAAGTGGAAGAACCACCCAGTGGAAGATGCCAGCTGGGAGAGCAAAGCCGTGATACAGAAGCATGGACAGACCGTGCAGGAGCTCATGGACAGGAGCAAATGAAAATTTTCAAGCCGAGGAGTATGATGCAGGAGCATCGTCAGCACATCAAGCGAGCCAGCGTGGAGCGGAAGACAGCTGGACAAGCCAGCACAAATTTTGAAAATGCTTTGGAATTGTTGCACGACCTTAAATGAATCATTTAAGATAAGGTGCACTTGTATATTGTAATGGACCTTGAGCCTTTAAGCTCTTGTCCTTAGGTAGATAGTCGGCATTTAATATAGATTTAATGCAGTTAGATAGGAATTTAATTCTAGATTTGATAGCTTAGAGTTCAAGAGGGAAAACGGATATAGACACCCTCCTTGATACATTGTAACATTATCAATTCAGAAGCAGGAAGAGAAGAGCATGTAGAGAATTGTATGAAGAACACCCATGTACAGGCATTTGAATTAATAGAAGAAAGCTTTGATTCAAGTTGATGGCTTGTGCTGTTTCTCTGTGTATTGATGTTGGAATGCTCATGAATGTTTGCTTCCTATCATACATTTGCTTTTATACGCTGTGTATATGATTTCATGTGCGAATTGAAGTCTATGAGAAAGAGTGAATGAGTTTCAATTGTTTCTCTAATTGAGACAGAGGATTCCTGCAAGGAGTGCAGTCGAATTTTTCTGCAAGGAGTGCGTAGACAGAAGGGTCCAATTAGAGTTAGCTTTTGGTTCTCATTTCCTCAAAGGTGCAGTTAGGCACAGTGCCATGCAAGGAGTGCGCAGGCCAGGGAGAAGTCTCAGAGTTGCGATTCTGAGTGGGGCTTTGGAAGACTGCTGCTGCAGGAGTACGCATAGTCGATAAACTTCAACACTCAGTCGAGGTTGAAGGGTTTTCCACAAGGAGTGCGTGCAAGAGATTTCTTGAAGGACTTAAGAGTCGTGGGAAAGCTCAGGAGGAGTAGGCCCTTGAATTTACTGAAGGATAAGTGCAGGGAAGCTGCTATTGAAAGTATGAGGGAAGCGTCACAGGGTGGAAAGCAGGTGAACAAGTCTCGTGGAGAGATACTTCTTCCTTTCGTGGATTCACAAAGGGAAGAGCGGACGGTCGAAATCCTTTGAGGAGGTTTCGAGAAGTTTCGTGGGGCATTGGATCTCACGGAGGTGCAGGAGGATTACAGTGTAGGTGTGGAAGAGGTTCGAAGCTCAGGAGGGGCAGAGCCGTCGATCCGCGACAGAAGGAGTCGTCAGATCTACACGTGACATCGCATATCGGGGAATCGCGAGTCGAGGATCCGAGTTGTTGCAACGAACATTGCGATATCGCGATCCGCGATATCCTGACAGGATTAGAACTGTCCATCATGTGGAACACGTGTCAGGGGATCCCGAGGAGTCGAGGATCGGAGAATCGGGGTTTTTGTGAGCAAAGAAATCTTGTAGTTTGGAATCGCGAAACACGATATCCCGACGGAAGGGTCGGGTGGGGCCACAGCAGGGTTGGTGGAGGACAGGTGGCATACTATATCGGGGGTCAGGAAAAGGTAAGACCCTAATCCTTTGGCATCGGGATTTGTGATCCCGCGAATTCCAAAATCCCGATAGAAGTGACGAGGAGTTGAGAGACAACTCACACGTGCATCGAATATTCAGCGCATCGGATATCGGGAGTCGGAAATTCAAAGTGCACGACATCACGAGTTGCGAAACCATGATACAGCAGAAGTCCCGATAGGTACGAGAAGAAGTCAACGTTGACTGGCGCATCGGGTCTCGGGGATTCAAGAGCCCAGTGATCAAATGTAAACTCGTGAAGCTGCGAGTTCCGATTTCCCGACAAGTGAACAAAGGGAAGTCGCGCTGAAGAGAATCTGTGGGGTGCAGATTTATCGATAGGGAAATAAAAGAACCTTGGAGTTCTTCAGGCCGAGAAGAAGAATATCCTGTGGGAGCGGACGTGCCCGAGGGTGCAGCTGCATCAGGTTTTGCAAGCATGTTACTAGATTCTATGAGGCTAGAAGTACATAATTGAGTAAAATTCTTATAATTATTTCAGAAGAAAATAAGTATTTTATCACAATTTCATAATTATGAAATAAAAATTATTTCATAAATGAGAATAAACTCATAATTGAAAATAAATTTCATAGTGAGTTGGAAAAAGCTCATAATTGAGCATGGAACTTGAGAAAAAATCTCATGACAGAAAAATTTCATAACAGGTTGGAAAAATATCATAATTACTCATGAAACTTGTGCATGACATGTAATTTACTAGTTCACATGCCATCAATCCTATCTACAAATTGTAACTTCTTAGTTCACATGTTATCAAGCTATCCATGACTTGTATCGACCCATCCATGACTTGTATCCACTTAATTAAAATGTCATGAAGCCTATCTATAATATCTTGTAAAATCCTATAAGAAGAGGCCAAATGAAGGAGATGGGAGAAAACATTTTGAGAGTAGTTATGCTGGAAAAATATAGAGAGAAGATCAAGAGGCTAAGGAGGAGCAAGAGGAAAATAGAACTAGGAAGAATGCATATTTCATGACTCAAGGCATGATGATTTCATTGATGTAATGCTCTTTATTTATGAATATATATCTATGGTTTCTCATATCCACATTGTTGAATTCAATTGCATAATGTATATACGATCTCTCCTTGAGTAGATCGGAATACATCTAGATGAGATTTCAATTTCCTAACACTTGTAAGAGTTGTTGGTTGGCATTTTCTTGTTTCTTGTGTGAAAAAAGCATATCATAGGAGCTATAGCTATCTATATTTTCATCATCCAGATGCACGAGGACAACTTCTATAAATAGGTATGCCATGATTTCCCTTAGTGTAAAAGGAAACAAATTTAGTAGAATGTTGACGGGTCAGAATGGTTGGAGTTACTTTACACACACCTAGGATTTATTTTTCCTAAGATTTTTCCTTTTTTATTAGTCATAATTAGTCATTATTCAGTCTCCTATATTTTAGGGGAGAATATTCCACCTGCAGAATATTCTCTTTCAATTGACACTTCAGTTTGACTAGTTGAGTTGAGTTTAGATGCTGCATTGGTTTTTTCACCGTGAAACATTGGGATCATCACAGTGATAATATACACTTTCCTTGGGATCATCATCATATTGGCGCATTACCCTTTATTCCTTGATCTACTCCTCACCACTCTCTGTTCAGTCAGTTAACTGGAGACTAGTTGACTAGTTAACTCAGCTAAGTGCCAGTTCACTCCCGTAACTACTTGAGAGACTAGACTAGGTGGAAGTTCACTTCTGTAACTGCTGGTGTGTGTACATATCACTCTAGACCACCATTATGGAGCATCATTTACTCATGTATCCTATATCTATTGTAAATTATTCACTCTTTGAGTGTGGAATACGGTTAATGAAAATTATTTCATTCTGTATATCCTTCTTATTTCTCCAATTCTCTCTGCAAATGTGTATATTATTGTTTAGCTAGATCTATTATGTGTAGGTTCAACACATTTACATGGTATCAAATCCGATGGGCTGCTAAGCAAAAGCTACACCAATTTTTTTTGCAGGTACTGAATATTGAAGAATGCAACAAAGATGGAATCTATGTTTTACTCATTGAAAATAGTTCTCACGCCTCATAACTATTTGGAATGGAAGCCAAAAATTATGCTTCATCTCAGATGCAGAGGCTTGTACCAAATAATATGGCAACGAAATTAGAGATTGATTCCACCGATGAGAAAAATGACTTTCTCAATATTCAAGATATGGCCATAGGAAGTATCTACACGTCTGTTTCTCCCAAACTTTTCCATCAAGTATATGATGACTCACAAGAATCAACTCCAAATGAATTATGGACCAGATTGGAGGTTCTATTCAGGAATAAAGAAGATTGTGAAGATTTCATGCAGGAGGTTGAACAGATAGAGCCAGAACAGAAGCCATCAGAAGATCAAGCCTCTTATTATGAAGAGTCTTCTACAAAAGTATTTTCACAAATTTGTATTCCATTAATTGAAGTTGATGTCTACTCCATTTCACATTTTTTTTCTAAATTTAATTGGGAAGATATATGGCATGCATCTTAGGCATCACAAGAAGTCACTTTTCCATGTGCAATGCATGCATATCAGGAGACAAAAAGGGAGCCACGCACATTAGACTCAATTCTGATATTTTTTGAGAAAAAATTTCAGAAACAAATTGGATATTTGAATTCCTCTTGGTAAAATATCCAAGTTCAAAAAAAAATCGTCTGAAACAGAGTCCAGAAAGTGAAGTTATGATCTTTTTAAAATCAACAAAATTTCAGCATTTTTTCGGAAACGACCACACAGTTTTCAAAGTTTCATCCAAACTTTATTTGGATATTCTTCATTACAAGAAGATAAAGTTGATATGTGTGGACATCTCAATGGTGCATCTACTTCATCAGATCTGTGCAGACATCTATATCTTCAACAAAATCTTCAACAAGCACAAACTTGCACAGTTGCGAGGTCTTCTTGGAGTGAAGGACATGGTTGCTTAGCAACTATTTTTTGTTCCTTCTCATTTTTTTATGCATTGTAATTTGCGGGGGGTACCCATGAGGTTTCCCTCTTTCCTCGTTTAGTCAGTGTATCCTTTGTATTTGGGTACCTAACATGGCCTTGTTGTCGGGACCCATTCTTTATTTTCACCATAGTGATGTTCAGGGGGGGTGTTGGAGTTACTTCACACAGACCTAGGATTTATTTTTCCTAAGATTTTTTCTTTTTTATTAGTCATTATTTAGTCTCCTATATTTTAGGGGAGAATATTCCACCTCCAGAATATTTTCTTCAGTTGACACTACAGTTTGACTAGTTGAGTTGAGTCTAGATGTTGCATTGGTTTTGTCACCATGCAACATTGGGATCATCACGAGATAATGTGCACTTACCTTGGGATCATCACCATACTGGCGCATTACCCTTGATTTCCTGAGTTAACTCCTCACTAATATTTTTTTAGTTAGTTAACTGAAGACTAGATGACTAGTTAACTCAACTAGGTGGCAGTTCACTCCCGTAACTTCCTGAGAGACTAGAATGGGTGGAACTTCACTCCCATAACTGTTGGTGTGTACCCAGATCAATCTATACCACCACTATGGATCATTAGTTACTCATGTATCCTATATCTATTGTAAATTATTCACTATTTGAGTGTGGAATACGATTAATGAGAATTCTTCTATTCTTTCTCTCCTTCTTCTTCTTTCTCAAACTCTCTTTGCAAATGTGTGTATTATTGTTTAGCTAGATCTATTCAGTGCAGGTTCAACACATTTACAAGAATGAACCATTCAAGTAGGCAAGGGATAACGCCCAATGGTAGGTGCCAATTAGATCCACTCTCGTTTGGAATAGAGTTTTTGACCAGATTTTGTCTTGGTTACCAATCTAACTAACTTACTATCTGAATATAAATCTGAGAACCAAAGGTTCTCAGATGAATTAAAATTATACAAAAATGATTCTAAACTAAAATTATTATCTACAATCCTAAGATGCACTTCTATTATATTTTATTCTACCCTATTTTGATCAAGAGAAAACTAAAAAAAAGGATCACTGCAGTTAAATATTTATGTTACTTACACCGAAATAATTTGTGGGCAAGAACATGAAGATTTAACAATATAATGAGTTGGGAACAAACAATTGATTCACCAACTAATTACATTATTGCTACACTTATATTTGAAAATCATGGCAACTATAAGAATATGAAAGTTAGTGAAGAAGTAATTCATAGGACTAACATTAAAAAATCACAAAAATAAACATGCATAAATAGAAAAATCCCATTCATACATATTTTCACCAAGATCCTCAAAATGTCTCTGGTTCAAATTAAACATACGGTAATAATACTGTTCAACTACAATACGGAAACCAAAAGATCATTTTCATGCATAATCTTCATCTTTTATAATTTTGGAGTGACTATTTACATTCTAGTGGCTCAATCATGAGCTCAAGGAAGTTTTGAAAAATGATTCTTCATATTTCTAATTGAAAATAAAATTACAAAGTAGAAGGAATGAGACATTTGGGGAAGTTACAAAAAAATTGTCATCACGAGCTGTTCTACCCCTACATATGGTCTTGATATTATTCCCAGAGGGAATAATCCTTCATTATGTCCTCTAGCTTTCCTGATTGCATTTTTCCATGACTAGTTCCCCATCACAAGCCTTAGTGGACACTTCTCACTGAAACTCATGTGCAGTGTGTTTCACAAAGTATTGGGTC
>ML796438.1:268662-340101 GCA_009831015.1 Picea engelmannii
CGAATTTGAGTTTCTCATTTAGCTCCAATACATTGGCTTTAATAGTTTCCACAACGAGAATTGAGGTCTTTCTCTCTTCTAGCAATTTTTCAAGATTTTGTTTTTATTGTACTAACCCCAGGATCTTGAAACTTTGTTGCTCCATGAGCCCCCTAGATTGATTTAATTCCATCTGCATCTTGGAAACTTCTCCAATGTGTTCCTTTTTTCAGCTATTATATATCATCCCCAAATTTTAGTTTCATACATTCTGATTCTATGGCATGGATGTCCCGTTGGGTTTTTTCTCTTCTCTCAAACTCTACATTAATCTCATATTTTTTCATTTGAAATGATTTATTCAAATTTTATTTGTTGAGGGTTGCAACCACCCTTGTGGCTTCTTTGAATTATAAAGAGCTATTGTCCTTCACAGTCTTCAATTCTTCCTCCAACTTTGTAATTCTGGTTCTAGCTGTACCTAAGGAACTGGGTACCTCAAGAACAAATGAGGAATTCAATCCTGTAAAGGCATGGAGGGAATAAGTTTCTTGAAAAACATTATCTTATAGGTCAAGACCAACTTTCCATTCCAAAAATCTTCCTATAGACAATCTGGACTTGGTGGATTCTCCCCTTTCTCTCTTGTTCTATCTATTCTCAATGATTTTTGTTCTTTCATCATAATAATAATATCCAATGGCCACCATAGTGCCTAAGAAATTCATAACTTGCGAAGAGAAGGTAGAATCACTTGGGATGGCATTGAGGGGAGTGTATTCCTGGGATAGAATGTTCATAATGCCCATATTTGGCATTGATAAAATACTTGGGGTCTTTCTCAATTCTTGTTATTTTTGTCATTTCAATTTCTCTTATGCTTTCCTTTTATCCTCGGCCTCCTCAACTAATCGTTTGGCCTTTGAATCATCAGACATCCTTCTATATTCTACCGCATCAACAAGTCTCTTAGCCTTTTCTTCGAATTTCTTCTTTTGGAGGGAATATTGCTCTGGTTTGACATCATTTTCCCTTTTTATTCTTTCCTCCTTAGCTATATTTTTCTAGTACTCTTCCTTAGCTTGCAGTTTTTTTTCTCTAACTTTTATGCCTTCTTGATTTTTTCTTGTTCTTTGGTTTTCAATTTATCCTACTCTTCTTGCAACAATATTTGAAACTTTTCTAGTGTAACCCTCTTCATCTCCTTTTGCTCAGAATCCATTTCTTGTTTGGAAGCATCATTAGGTAGTTTTTGTAAAACTTCTTCATAGAAAAGAACTCCATTGAGCTTGTCTTCCTCAAAATCAACCACATGTATGTTAGGATGGGTGAGACCTACATATATGACATGTCCAACAACACGTTCATCTGGGTTATGAATTTTTTTCTCTCCAAGACATAGGCATACATATTGTAGAGATTTGACTTCTTTTCTGGCATGGGGGCCATTAGATAGGATGTAATTTCCTATGTGGATGGGAAACAAAGGCCATAGTTTTTTCTACTGCTCATGAGAAGAGAGGTGACCCCTATTATCGTGGTTTTATAAGCAATTTATCTCATTGGGAAATGATCTGGGACAAAGTAAGGTAAAATATATGGGGCCCCAATGTAACCATACACCCTAATTTATGATTAATATTTTCCCAGGTATTGGTTTTCCACCCCTTTCATTCCAGTCTGGGCTTCGATGGAAATTTTGTGCCTAGGGAAACCAAAAATTACATTATAGAGAGGGGAAATGAAGTAGTTACATATGTCATAAAAATGCCTTTTTCAATTTATCCCCCATAATTCAGAGAAATACACATGTACAGGGGATTGGTCCCGGTCCTAGTTCCACCCTAGATCAATAAATTGTACAGAGTAACAAATGGCATCAATCAAGTAGGATGACATATAAAAACATGGCTTCCTCATACCTAGAATTTTTTTCATTTGAACATGTATGTTGAAAGCTAGGATATCTTCCGAATTGATCACTTGTCCCATTTTAACAGTGGTATGGGCTAATGGTAGCCAATTCATTTGAAAGTGTGTACTTTTTTCCTCTCCATACAACCAATTTAGCATAGTGACCAAAATTTTGTATGTTGATTTGAATTCATGTGTGAGGACTAGCTTTTGTCCATGCTTGAGAGTCTTGTCTTCATCTACCCACCAATGTTTCATCAATTTAGTTGGGCCTTTCTTTCTTTGAGAAAAACCTTTTAAGAGTGGCTCATTGAAAGCGCATGCAAGTGTGGGTAAGTGATATATCATGATGATATCTTTAGGACTTAGGGATGCTACTTGCCTTTCATTATTTCTTATGATGGTTGTAGTGTTTGGGTATAATTTATTAAAGCATCACTTGGTTGCTTCATTGTAAGGAAAATGGGGAGAACTAGCAACAACTAGATGAATGCCACTTTTTTATATGTTCTGGTATATCTCTAGATTTTCATCTTCTAGAGAAAAATATCCAGTATTGAAAATCTTGTAGATCTCGTTGTATCCGAGTCTTCGGTCTTCTCCAGCGTGATGGGTAGTTTCTGTTACTATAACCTTTTCTTGGTGAGAACAAACTTCCAGTGTAGAGTCTGTCTGAAAGTAGACTGAGCCCTTAGGTCTCCTAGTATTCTGACTTTCCATAATGAAATGTTGTCCATGTCCTATATCACTAAATTTAAAACATGAGTTAATCCCTAGAAAATAATGAAGCAAATGTAAGGAGACAAGTAATGTTAGAAAAACATAATACTTACAATTCAGTCGAAATAGACGATTTCGTATTATTATAGAGCTAGTTGGAGTGAGGAAGAGCACTTTACCTGCTTATGGAGGAAGGTAGAGTGAAAAATGAGGGTTTAGGATAATTTCATACCTATTAAATCACTCCACATGTGTAATAAATCACCTGTATATGAGGATTGTTTTAGAATCAAAGCGTGATCTCCACCATTGATGTGATTTAAGAGGGAAGATCATCCAAATATACATATCGGGGTCGAAGCGAGGGTTTGAATTCGAAAAAAATATTTTCAGAGACTCTTCCATCGAACTGGGGAAATTTTGAATGTGTTATTTTCACTTCGAAGGAAAGGGATCAAAGAACATTCCTTATCCTACCTAGGTTTACATGCGAACATAGTAGAATCGTAGTTGTGGTAATATGTGGGGCTGTTCAAAGTCATGTCATTGGAGGTAATCGGTACTCAGGTTAAGGTATACTTTGATTGGGATGGTATCAAAGGTATATTCCCATTTTAACATTGGTTTGCATGCTAACCTATGATACTTGAAAGGGTTTCAAGGTACATCATCGGACTTTATGATTCAGAGTCCAATAGACCCTAAATATGTTAGAACCCTTATGGAGGAGGTGTCAAAATAATATTCCCTTTTTAAACCAGATCTGTGCGTTGACCCCTGAGTGTTATTAATACTTTAATGTTCATTATCAGAGTTTATAATTCGGAGTTAAAAATTCCCCGAAAATTCTAGGACCCCAATGGAGATGGTATCAAAGGTA
Source organism: Picea engelmannii (assembly GCA_009831015.1). NCBI lineage: Eukaryota > Viridiplantae > Streptophyta > Pinopsida > Pinales > Pinaceae > Picea > Picea engelmannii. Next base: position 272,156 of record ML796438.1, read on the forward strand.
TATTATATTTCTCAAGAAGTGTGTTATCTTGATAGATAGGTAGATAAAGAGTCATGCAATCATCATTGAGTGATTTGATGACTAATCTCGAGATGACAAGTTGTAATATTATCGTCACATGAATTAGGTTGACCTGTTGGCTTCAGAATTTGAGTTTTTATCCCTAACCGATTATTAGTTGTCAATTGGAAGATTAACAAATACAATGTACACCTGAGATATCAGAGTAAATCAGTCAAAGTTGATAGTTATTTGTGAGGGGAAATACTCCAACAGAGATGATTCTGATAGAATCCTTTCCGATTTGGCAATCGAAAAAGTGTAAGAGTTATTTTGATCTCAAATCAAACTTAGGTGAAAAAGGAGTACATGTGAGGTTCCTTGAGCGTATTAAGTTGAATATAGGGCTCATGTTCCTGCAGTGAGTGGATTAAATGATACATTTGCAAGAAGGAATGTTGATTGACATAGCAAGGAGATAATTTTTTGACTACGATTTGTGGATAGTAATGAAAGGAAGGATTCATAGACTGTATAAGCAACAGGAAAAAGTACTCTGTATCAACACATTTTGCATCAAGTAGAAATATAGTACCTTATAAAAAATTATAATATGGGGAACCCATTTTTTGAAAATTAGTTGTTGTGGGGAGCCACCACATAGCTCTAGGGAAAACTATATAGGAATCTATCCCCTCTCTCTTTCATGGATCAAGGGTAGATCCAAGGGAGACATGGATTATCCCTAGGACAAATTCATCTGTAATAATAAGGTTTCTACCTTCGAAAATATTGTTGAAAAAGAATTCATGGATTTCCCCACATGTTTGAGTAATGGGGATTAACATGGCATCTAATCATACCATGGTGGTCAACAAGGTAGGTCAACTTGTGGGAGGCATAACTTTTTCATTTGAGCTTCAATTGACGCGATTGTTTCACCAATGGAAATGTATTAATGTGTAGAACACCCTTAAGGGTTGGTGACAAATTTATAGACCCTATATTCCCAAAACAAATTCATTTAATGAGTCAAAATGGCTCTAGATGGTTCTAGATCCCAATTTTTGAAACTGGGACCTGTCACTAAAATGGTCCTACAAGTTGATTCCTCTTATATTTTCCACCCAAAAAGTACCAAGATATATGAAAAATTATATGATGATACAATCCAGATAATACCTCCCCAATTTTACACAATTTTTGAATCAACATGGATGAAAAATGATGCAGTCGCACCCTCAGGCATGCCCGCACACACAGGATCTTCTTCTCCTAGGCCCGAAGAACTCCTAGGTTCTTCTATTTCCCTATCGGAAAATCCGCACCCACAGATTTCCTCGCGCGACTTCCCTGCCTTTACTTATCAGGAAATCGGAACTCGCAACTTCGCGAGTTCGGCAGTCGACCTTTTGGTTTACGAATCCACGAAACCCGATACTTGCTCAACGTTGGCTCTTCTCTTTACCCTGTCGGGACTTCTGCTCTATCTCTATTTTGAAACTCGCAATACAAAAATACTTGCCTTACCAACCTCCGATACCTGACACGCCGAAAATCCAATGCACGTGCAAGCTGTCTCCTCGACTCCCGTCGCTTCTATCAGGATTTGGAAATTCATGGGATCGCGAATCCTGATGTCAATGGATTCAGGACTTGCCTTTTCCCGGTCCTCGATATGGTACGCCACTTGTCTTCCACCAACCCTGTTGTGGCCCCACACGAACTCTTCCCTCGGGATATCGCGGATCGCGATTCCAATTTACGAGAGTTTCTTACCTTCGAAATCTCCGATGCTTCGAACCCCGACTCTTTTGAATATCCTGCCATGCATCCCCACTAATGGATGGTTATGGGCTCATCGAGATATCGCGGATCGCAATATTTCAATTCTCGTTGCAATAGCTTGGAGCTTCGACTTGCGAATCCCCGATACACGATACCTCGTATAGATCCGACGGTCCTTGTGACTCAGATTGACGGCTCTACCCCTCCTAAGCTTCGAACCCCTGATACACTTAAGTTGTAACCTTCCTGCACCTCCGCGAGATCCAACGACTCACGGTGATTCACAGAATCTCCTTGGGGAATTTTGACCGTCTGTTCCTCCCTTGGATGATTTCTGTGAAATGGATCAAGTACTTCCTTCACGAAGACTTGTTCACCTGTGCGCAAACTTGCAGCATTTGCTCGAACACTTCAAACACGACTTCCCTGTGCGATCCTTCGACGAATTTGGATACTTTATCCTTCCTGATCTTTGTTATGACTCTGAGCCTTAGAAAATACTCCTTGTGCACACTCCTTGCGGAAACCCTTCAACACGTCTAAGTGATGAAGTCCCTCGACTCTGTGCACACCTGCAGTAGCAGTCTCTCAGCTCTCGCTCAGGTTCGCAACCCTGAAATTCACCTGGCCTGTGCACTCCTTGCACGGTACTATGCCCAACTGCACTTCTGGGATGAATGAGAACACAATCTCTCTCTAAATGAACCCTTATGTCAACGCACTCCTTGCGGACGATTCGACTACACTCCTTGCAGGAATCCTCTGGCTCAGTTAGAGAAACAATTGAAACTCATTCCTTCACCCTTTCAGATTTCAATTCCACAATGAAATCACATACACAACATATAAAAGTAAATGTATGACAGGAAACAAACATCAATTGAGCATAACATCAATACACAGAGAAACAACACAAACCATGAATTTGAATCAAAGCTTTCTTCTATTAATTCAAATTCCTGTACATGGGTGTTCTTCATACAATTCTCTGCCTACTCTTCTGCTTCCTCAATAATATTACAATACGCAAAGGAGGGTGTCTATATCCGTTTTCCCTCTTGCGCTCTAAAGCTATCAAATCTGAAATTAAATTCCTATCTAACTGCATTAACTATATTAAATGTCGTCTATCTACTAAAGGACGAGAGCTATCCGCTCAAGGTCCATTACAATATACAAATGCGCTCCTTCATAAATGACTTCATTAAATATTTGTGCAACAATCCCAAAGTGTTTTCAAAAATTTGGTGCTGGCTTATCCAGCTGTTTTCCGCTTCCGTGTTGGCTCGGTTGATGTGCTGGCGATGCTCCTACATCATACTCCTTGGCTCGAAAACTTTCATGGGCTCCTGTCCATGAGCTCCTGAACAGTATGTCCATGCTTCTGTATCACTGCTTCACTCTCCCAGCTGGCATCTTCCACTGGATGATTCTTCCATTTGACCATATACTCATAGTATTCTTTCCTCCTGGTCTTCTTACCCAGTCTCTTGTCCAGTATGCATTCCATCTGCATCTTTTTTGCAACTGGCAATTGTTTCACCCACTGGATCGCTAACTGTTCGGTTCCAGTTTCTGTTTCTCCTGCCCTGTATGGGTATAAATCTGCGATATTGAATATCGGAGATATTCCGATGCCATCTGACAACTCAATATCATAAGCATTTTCCCCGAATTTTCTCAAGACCTTGCATGGCCTGATTTTCTTCATCTTCAGCTTATTGTATGTTCCCCTCGGGAACCTTTCTTTTCTCAAATGTGCCAGAACTAGATAACCCACTTCAAACTGAAGTTGTCTTCTGTGCTGATCTGCTCTGCGCTTGTATTCCTGGTTTGATTTCAGCAACCTCTCCTTCACCCTGCTGTGAAGTTCCCTCATCGCCTCAACGAATGATTCTGCACTAGCGCTGCTAGTAGCAATCTGTTCTGAATCCCTCAATTCAGAAACTCCTCTTGGCTACATCCCATATACGATCTGAAATGGACTTTGGCCTGTGCTCCTATTCACTGAATCATTGTATGCGAACTCTGCTTGTGGAAATACATTGTCCCAACTGCTGTGGTGTTCCATCACCAAGCTTCTCAGCAAGTCTCCCAGATTTCTGTTCACCACTTCCGTCTACCCATCTGTCTGAGGATGATACGCAGAACTAAACATCAAGTTAGTTCCCATCTTCCTCCATAGGGTCCTCCAAAAATTCCCTATGAATTTTGTGTCTCTGTCCAAAACTATAATTTTGGGCAACCCATGAAGTCGAATGACCTCCTTGAAAAATAGATTTGCGATGTGCGTCGCATCGCTGGTCTTCTGGCATGGAATGTAGTGTGCCATTTTAGAAAACCTGTTGACTACCACAAAGACTGAATCATGTCCTCTTTGCGTCCTTGGCAATCCCAATACGAAATCCATGCTAATCGCCTCCCATGGCCTCTCTGGTATGGGCAATGGTTGATAAAAACCTGCATTTTGCTTCCTTCCCTTCGAATGCTCACAAATTCTACACCTGTCAACGAATCTCTTGACATCTTCTTGCATTCCTGACCAAAAATATGACTCATTCAGCTTCGTGAATGTCTTGTCATGGCCAAAGTGTCCGGCCAATCCTCCACTGTGTTTCTCTTTCAACAGATTCTCCCTCATGGAGCATTTCATAATACACAGTTGATTTCCTTTGAACAACAATCCTTCCTGGACCATATAATCTATCCAAGGGCTTCTATCTCTGAGAACTGGATTCTCATCTGCTTCATACGTCTCTGCAAAATATGCATCACCTGCGTACATGTCCCTGAGATCATCAAAACCTAATGTTTTGACTCGGAACTCCTGCAGCAACAAACACTTCCTGCTCAAAGAATCAACCACTTTTTTAGCAGTACCCAAAATATGCTTAATCACAAATGTGAAATTCTGCATATACTCTACCCATTTTGCATGTTTCTGATTCAACTTCTCTTGTTGAGTCACAAATTGTAATGCGTGGTTATCACTATATAAAACAAATTCCTTTGGGATCAAGTAATGCCTCCACTTCTTCAGCGCCTGTATGATAGCATAAAATTCTTTATCATACATGGAGTATTTCACCTTTTCCTCATCGATCTTCTCACTGAAATATGCAATCGGTCTATCTTCCTAACTCAAGACCGCTCCTATGGCAAACCCGCTTGTGTCACATTTCACCTAAAATGTCTTATGGAAATCAGGCAACACCAAAACCGGTTGTTCCGTGATCTTCCGCTTCAACAGATTGAAGCTCTTCTCAGCCTCTACTATCCAGTGAAAAGACTTATGCCACTTCTTCACTGTATCCATCATTGTTGTGCTAATCCCACTGAAATTCCTGATGAACTTCCGGTAGAAACTAGCCAAACCATGAAAACTTCTCACTTTGAATACGTTTCTCGGTGATGGCCAATTTTTGATCACTTCTACTTTATCCGGATCCATCCTCAACTCATTCGCCGAAATAACAAACCCCAAGTAAATGAGTTCTGTCTTCATGAATGAGGACTTCTTCATATTAATCAACAACTTCTCTTGTTGTAGCTTCTTCATCACTGTAGCCAAGTGCTTCAAGTGCTCTGCCATTGATTTACTGTAAATCAATATGTCATCCAAATACACAATGACGAACTTCCTAATGAACTCCCTCAGGACTTCATTCATTAACCTCATAAAGGTACTTGGTGCATTCGTCAAGCCAAACGACATGACTAGCCATTCATATAAACCTTCGTTTGTCTTGAAGGCTGTCTTCCACTCATCACCTTCCCTCATGCGAATCCCATGGTATCCACTCTTCAAATCAATCTTTGAAAAATAATTTTCCCCACTCAGGCAATCCATCAGATCATCCATTCTCGGCAATGGAAACCTATACCTGATGGTTATCTTGTTGATCTCTCTTGAGTCGGTACACATTCTCCATCCTCCATCCTTCTTCGAACTGAGTACTGTCGGAACATCACATGGACTCAAGCTCTCCCTGACCAATCCTTTGTCCAACAACTCCTGGACCTGCTTCTTGACCTCTTCATTTTCCTGTAGCGTCAACCTGTACACGACTTTATTCGGCAAACTAGCTCCTGGTATGAGATCGATGTGATGACTCACACTCCTCATCGGTGGCAACGAATGAGGTAATTCATCCACTATGATGTCAGGGAACTCTTCCAACAGTTCCTGAATCTCATCTGGTAAATCATCCACTCTTGTGCGAGTCAGAACAATCCTTGGCTTTCTGACCACAAAGAAATGTGGATCTTCTTTCTTCTTAACTTCTGTAAGAAGCTCTTTCCCACTCATGAGAAGTACTGTGTTTCTTACTTTCAGCTTCACCTCCTTATCCTTTATCGGAAGTAGCATATGGGTTCTCCCATTCTTCTCCAGTGTATATGTGTTCATTCTCCCATCATGAATCACATTTCGGTCATATTGCCATGGTCTACCCAACAATAAATGACAAACATCCATGGGAATAACATCACATAAGATCTTATCATTATATCCCCCTATCTTGAATTCAACCAAGCATTGTTTAGTAACAGTTACTTGGTGTCCTTTTTGTAGCCATGAAACTCTGTATGGGCTTGGATGATCAGTCGTCTCTAGCTCCAGCTTCTCTACCATCTCCGTAGATACGATATTATCCATGTTACCACTATTAACTATGACCTTGCATACCCTGTCCTTGGTCTTGCAAGTTGTTCTGAAAAGTCTGGTCCTTTGGACTGAACTCTCTGCCTCCTTCTCGGGTGTCAAAAGGACTTTTCGCATCATGAGCGATCTTCTGCCTTCAGCGTCTTCAGCCTCAACATCCTGCCTCTGTGCTTCCGTGATGTGAGCTTCTCCAATGTCCTTGTTTTTCTCAGGACACTCGTAATATTTGTGCCCATTTTTCCCACATGTGAAGGATGTGATTACTCCACCTCTTCCTCTGCCTCAACCTCTAGTACGAGGAAAAGTATTACCATCATCATAACCTCCGCTCTGCTCTGTATGCTACCCTCTCTATTCAACATATGGTCCTCGCTGTGAGGTTCCAACTCTCTCAACTTTACCCTAAGGTTTCTTCCATTCCTCTTTGGGCTTCTGGTATTTGTCCTGGGCAATCGATTTTCTTCTGGGCTGACTCCTGCCTCGGCCCCTCTGACTCTGATTTCGGCTCAGCTTTTCCTTAGCTTTCAAAGCCATATGATAAGCATCCTCCACTGTCCTGATGGTAACCATGCTTAATTCATCCTGAATGTCGTATCTCAGACCATTCAGATATCTGGCAACTTTTTCATCATCGCTCTCCCAATGACCTGCTCTGATGTTCAGTCGATCGAATTGCTCAGTGTATTCTTTCACTGTCATCAGCTTCTGCCTCAGGTTCTGCATTCTCCTGAACAGAGTAATTTGGTAATCTCTTGGGATGAACTTAGTTTTCATCTTCACGATCATTTGATCCCAACTCTTGATCTTTTGCTTGCCTTTGCAGCATCTGTTATCTTGTAGCTCATCCCACCACAATGTTGCATGTCCCTTCAAGCGCGTGACAACATGCTTGACTTTCTTGTCTTCATCGACATCTTCATAATCAAAGTAGGTGTCAAGAGCTCTGATCCAATCTAGAAGATCCTCTGCATCCAGATTTCCCTTGTAAACTGGAATGTCCATTTTCACCTTTGCACCCATCCTTGCAATAGCTTTAATTAGATGCTAGTTTGATGCATCTTCAGCTGCAACTTCCTCCTCTCGTTCAGCCTCTATTTCACTGTCGGAATCACTGAGATCCCTTGCACTAGCTGTGCATATTTGTGCTGTCTCCATGTCTTCGAGTCTTGCTTGGAGATCACGCATTTGCCTCTCCATTTCTGGATTTGCTACTTGCCTGCCTCTTCTCCTCACCTCCCTATCTTCTAGATCAGGTGACTGTCTTTCTCTCCTCGACGGCATGGAAAATTTCCTTCTTCTCTGCTACAGAAAGCAAAGAGATATTCCTGCTCTGATACCAAACCTGACGCAGTCACACCCTCAAGCACGCCCGCACACACAGGATCTTTTTCTCCTAGGGCCGAAGAACTCCTAGGTTCTTCTATTTCCCTATCAGAAAATCTGCACCCACAGATTTCCTCGCGTGACTTCCCTCCCTTTACTTATCGGGAAATCGGAACTCGCAACTTCGCGAGTTCGGCAGTCGACCTTTTGGTTTACGAATCCACGAAACCCGATACTTGGTCAACGTTGGCTCTTATCTTTACCCTGTCGGGACTTCTTCTCTGTCGTGATTTCGCAACTCGCGATACAAAACTACTTGCCTTACCAACCTTTGATACCCGACATGCCGAAACTTCGACGCACGTGCAAGCTGTCTCCTCGACTCCCGTCGCTTCTATCAGGATTTCAGAATTCGCGGGATCGTGAATCCTGATGTCAATGGATTCGGGACTTGCCTTTTCCCGATCCTCGATATGGTACGCCACCTGTCTTCCACCAACCCTGTTGTGGCCCCACACGAACTCTTCCCTCAGGATATCGCGGATCGCGATTCCAATTTACGAGAGTTTCTTACCTTCGAAATCTCTGGTGCTCCGAACCCCGACTCTTTTGAATCTCCTGCCACGTGTCCCCACTAATGGATAGTTCTGGGTTCATCGGGATATCGCGGATCGCGATATCGCAATTCTCGTTGCAATAGCTTGGAGCTTCGACTCGCGAATCCCCGATACATGAAACCTCGTATATATCTGACGGTCCTTGTGACTCGGATTGATGGCTCTACCCCTCCTGAGTTTCGAACCCCTGCTACACTTAAGTTGTAACCTCCCTGCACCTCCGCAAGATCCAACGGCTCACGGTGATTCGCGTAATCTCCTTGGGGAATTTTGACCATTCGTTCCTCCCTTGGATGATTTCTGTGAAATGGATCAAGTACTTCCTTCACGAAGACTTGTTCACCTATGCACAAAATTGCAGCGTTTGCTCGAACACTTCAAACACAGCTTCCCTGTGCGATCCTTCGACGAATTTGGATACTCTATCCTTCCTGAGCTTTGTTATGACTCTGAGCCTTAGAAAAGACTCCTTGCGCGCACTCCTTGCGGAAACCCTTCAACACGTCTAAGTGATGAAGTCCCCCGACTCTGCGCACACCTATAGCAGTAGTCTCTCAGCTCTCGCTCAAGTTCGCAACCCTGAACTTCACCTGGCCTGTGCACTCCTTGCATGGTACTGTGCCCAACTGCACTTCTGGGATGAATGAGAACAAAATCTTTCTCTAAATGAACCCTTCTGTCAATGCACTCCTTGCGAACGATTCGACTGCACTCCTTGCAGGAATCCTCTTGCTCAGTTAGAAAAACAATTGAAACTCATTCCTTCACCCTTTCAGATTTCAACTCCACCATGAAATCACATACACAGCATATAAAAGCAAATGTATGACAGGAAACAAACATTAATTGAGCATAACATCAATACATAGAGAAACAACACAAACCATGAATTTGAATCAAAGCTTTCTTCTATTAATTCAAATTCCTGTACATGGGTGTTCTTCGTACAATTCTCTGCCTACTCTTCTGCTTCCTCAATAATATTACAATATGCAAAGGAGGGTGTCTATATCCGTTTTCCCTCTTGCACTCTAAAGATATCAAATCTGAAATTAAATTCCTATCTAACTGCATTAACTATATTAAATGTCGTCTATCTACTAAAGGACGAGAGCTATCCGCTCAAGGTCCATTACAATATACAAGTGCGCTCCTTCATAAATGACTTCATTAAAGATTTGCGCAACAATCCCAAAGTGTTTTCAAAAATTTGGTGCTGGTTTATCCAGTTGTTTTCCGCTTCCGTGTTGGCTCGCTTGATGTGATGGCGATGCTCCTGCATCAAAAAAGTATACTATTGATCCAATCCATATGCCCCTGTATTGTAGCTATTTAATTCCTATACAAAATTGTGTGTTCTACAAAATCTACCTAAGCATTTGGAGCTAAGTCCTATATGGAGGTAGGACCTACTCCTCTTCTTGATCCAACATGGAAGGCTCATAGAGTTTCAAATTCTCCACATTCACTACTAACTAAATGTGCATGTATGGGGGTAGCCTGAGTCTATAGGCATCATCCCCCACCTTCTCCAATACCTCAAAAGGGACACACTGTGGAGCCTTGATATTCTTACAGGGACCTTGTAGTATTTCCTTTTACAACTAAAACCAAACTCTATCTACCACTTTGAGTGAATTCTCAGTTTTGTATTGATCATGTTCGACCTTGTACTTTTCTTGTGAGTTCTTCAACATATTTTGTACTTGAAAATGTATCTGTCTAATATTTAAAAAAGAATTCTCTATTTTCAACCCTTCTCCCATGGCGTCTCCTCTCATTCCTCCTTGTTATCTATAAACAAAATATAAGGGAAAGGATGGAAAATATCCAAAGTGAGTTTCATAAGGGTAGTTACCAATAGAAATATGGAATAATCTATTATAAGAGTGTTTAATGTAGATTATATTTTCATTCCATGTCTTTGGATGCTTCTAATTGTAACTCCTAAAAAATTGTACCAACATCCTATTGACTACTTTTGTTTGACCATCTATCTGTGGATGGAATTTTGTAGATATATTCAACTTAATGTCCATCTTTTCCCAAAGTGTAGTCCAAAAGGCATTGATAAATCTAGTATCCCTATCTGTGATTATTCTCCTTGGTATCCCAAAGTGCACCCAAACCTATTCAAAGAACATGTTTCTCACTTATTTTCTTCCAATGGTATTTTTACAAGGCATAAGAATGAACAAATTGTTAACCTGTCAACTACCGTAAAATTATAATCATGTCCCTTCTTTGTTGTTGGTAAACTTACCGTAACATGCATGTAAATGTTTTCCCAGGGTTGAGTGGGTATAGATAAAGGATGGTATAGACCTTGATTTATTTTACTAGGCTTGTTGGTATAACAAAGTATGCATCCATTAATATACCATGCTACATCTTATTTCCTTCTGTTATAGTACACATACCTTTGTAAGTTAGCAACTGTCTTCCCAACATAAAAATGTCTTGCAATATTGGAGGTGTGAGCCTCTCTCATAAGCTGTAATCTTTCACCTTTAGGAACATAGATATTGTTTAGATTGTAGAGAAACCCATTTTGGAGATGATGGTTAACATTGTTGTTACAATCTTCTATATGAATTTGTCCTTGTGTCTACTAAACAACCTCTTTGAAGTCCTTATATTTTGTGTATGCCTCTTTGTATGCATCATGGTTAAAAGGATCCACGTGCATAAGAGTTACCGAGGTTGTAATATTATATGTGGGTGGCCTTGAAAGCCTATTTTCCAACTTATTAATGCTTCCCTTCTTAGACTTGATGACTAGATGAAATTGTTACAAAAATCCCATCCACTTGTAATGTCTAGTTTGTTGCATCTTACTCTAGGCCTACAAATACTTTAGTGGTGGGTGATCAATGTGTATACTAGTTTCCTTTACCATTAGATAGTTCTTCCACTTCTTAAAATATTGAACCAAGGCATACAGTTCCTTATCGTATTTAGGGTAGTTCAAAACTCCCCCATGAAACATCTTGAAATGATAGTGTACTAGCTTACCTCCTTGCATCAAAATTGCTCCCATAGGATACCCACTTTCATATGCTTGCAATTCAAAGGGATTTTGAAAGTGGGAAAATGAAAGAATTGGGTCTGAATGATCTTTTATTTTATCTCCTCAAAATATTTTTTCTAATTCTTTCCCCTCTAGAAGCTCTTACCGCTCATTGTTATGGAATGGGGTGGTGTAGTTATAGTTGAAAAGGATGATATGAACTTATGTAGGTATTATTTTTCCCCCAAAAATATCTTAAATTTAGTGACATTAGTAGGAACTGGCCATTTTATGATGTCCTCCATATTTGTTGGATCTATATTGAGCTCCCCTCCACCAATCACATACCCCAAATACACCAACAAATACTAAACAAAATCACATTTATTGAGGTTGTATAGTAGCTGGTTATTTTTTAGAGTCTCTAACACCTACATGATATGTGACATGTTCTCCTCCTAGGTATATCTATAAACCAACATATAATCCAAATACACTACAACAAATGAATCTAAATATGGGCACAATACATCATTAATTAGTCTCATAAATGTAGCTAGTGCATTACATAAAACAAATGGAATTACCAACTATTCATACAAACTTTCCTTTTCTTGAAGGTGATATTCCACGTGTCTTATTATTTGACACATACATGGCGGTATCCCGATTTGAGATCCAACTTGGTGCAGTACTTGGCATGTTGAAACTAGTCTAACAAATCATTGATCCTAGGTATAAGGTATTGATTCTTGAGTGTAATCGTGTTCAAATATATTTAGTCGATAAACATCTACCAAATACCATCCTTTTTGGGTATGATGGTGATAGGTGACCCACAAGGTCAATTTCTTGGTTGAATCACTCATTTCTTTAGAAGTTACTGCAAATACTTCTTCATTTCATCTGCTTCCAAAAAACATTGTCTATACAACCCAATATTTGGTAATAGTGAGCCAGGAAACAATTGTATCTCATCCTCCATGTTGAGACCCGAAATTAACATCCCCACTACCCTATTATACTCCTCATCTATACCATTTTGGCTTACCTAAGCTTGGGTGAATGACAAGAACGCTACCATTAGCCATTGATAAGGTCATAAGGTAAAGTGTGATTAATTCATGCATTTTGTGGTTTATTGAGCTAGGAAATTAAATGTTTCATGTACTAATGCTTCAATTTGCCATGTATAATCTTTGACCTCTAGATAAATCTAACCTTCCTATACTAGCTCACCTATCCGGTACTTGTGCACCAAGACTGCCACTGTCTGAATCCGGTACCAAGCGTATCTGATACTGAATCTCACATGTTGCAAGCCAGTACCAACATTTGTGGATTGTCGTGATCCAGTACCACCATATGCGCACTGTCATGATCTGATACCACCATTTGTGCATTGTCGTGATCCGGTACCAAGATAGAGAGCCGAATGTACCAAGTTTAGTCCAGATCACGTCCAAGACAATTGTTGGATGTTTATTTGCTTTAACAAGGCTATGTTAGAATAGTTTGTTGATTACCTTATCCTCATGCACTTTGTTTCATGAGGATGAAGCTAAAATATGTAACCGAATAATTAAAATTAACAATTGACTGATTTGCAAATTATTTCACCTCCTTGTGTTTCACGACTAAGACTGTTAAATAGTCGTGGCAAGGATGGTGGAAGAATGGAGAGAATTAGAATATTACAACATGTGAAGCAACATGTTATATTGCAGAACATATTCTGAGTGAAGATTAATAGAAGGATGTCATTTATCTCCATGTCTTGATTGTCTGTGATTAAATGTGAGTTGAGTTGTTAGCATAAGTTTGATTCTATGTTTGAAATTTGAATGAGAGTAATGTGTGGGTTGAAAACAAGCTTACTGTAGACTCTAGTCGCTGACTTGTTGAAGCGGCAAGGGCCCACCGCCCAACAAAGGTCAACATCTTCATAGATTAGTATTAGCATTTGTTTTTAATAGTGTAAATATTTAATTCTCTCATATGATAGCAGTACAACTTCGAGTAGGATTTCCATTATATGATTGCTTAGAGATCTTTAGTTTCTCTTCTTTTGCATATGCTCTATTTTTATGAATTTGATTTTGTTTCATAGACATGAATGTTGGCAGAAGTAGTCAGACATATCTGAAGGAGAACTAGTGAAGTTCACAACAACACATTGTGAACCACAACATACTCAGTATATTGACTGTTGAACTACCCATGCTATGTCTTGATGATTGATGTGTTATTTCCCTTTCAGAAGTGTGGATTGCATAGTTAGTTTTCTGGGTCAGATAGCAGAGTTGATCTATCAAACCAACTCCATATCATACTTGCATGTGCCATAATGGAGTAGATAGCCTCTCTTGAAAGACAACCAAAGTGCATTTTAGTTTGCTATTTTGTTTTGTTTACATCATACATAATTTAGAATAGTTCTATACTCATGAAATTAGAATTACCTTTCTTACCGGTGTCTTGTAACTCTGTTGATTACGAATCCCGGATTGATAATTAATGAGTGCATTATACTAAAAATATAAGCAACACAACATTTTGGCACCGTTTCCAGGGAGTTGCAAATGGTAGGAAGTGATTTTTAGCTTAGATTGTTTGCATAAATTTTTAAATCTTTTAAAGGCTACTTGAGGGAGGAGGATAAAACTTTTAAGACATGAGTGAAGAGCCACGCGGCCACTAGAGTGGGGTTCTCCAAAGCCAGGTTGCCTTCTTACCTTCTTGATAGAATTAGGATTTTAATTTAGTTGAGAATCAAATTTCCATTTTATGCATAGATATAGAGATAACNCCCCCCCCCCACTAATCCAACTGACATCGGTGCAGGAAAAATTCCACCAAGAGAAAATTCAAGGGGAGCCAGCGAGGCTCCGAAAGGAGAACCTAAAACAGAAGAATCGACACTTGGGCATGCATAACGTGAGTCTGCTGAACATTTAGGAGACACAGAAAATCTAGTTTTTGAACCATCCATCAATAGTATGGCAGAAGAAGAAGGAAATGCAACCACATAAACTGAGACTTTTGGGTTTCCAATCTTGGATATTTCCAGAAACATCAGCATGAAGAATATCCCACTATCATCGTTACCCACTTTCAGAGGTATGTTAACTGAAGATCCAATTTATTTTTATTCGAGTTTGACATATTATGTAGAAGCTATAACTACTCAGACGATGCCCAAAAACTTAAGCTCTTTCCTGCTACAATAAAAGATTCAACCTTAATATGGTTCATGAGCTTAGGAGAAAATACAATCCTCTCTTGGGATCAGATGAAAGACACATTTTTACGGAAATACCAAGACTATTGTAAGGATAATGCTAAAAACAACATTTTTAAAATGCAGCAAACAGAAGATGAAAGCCTTGAAGACTACCTAGAAAGATTCTTATACAACTATCAGAAGTCAAAACTATTCACCACAGACCCAGTTGTAGTAAGAACTGTATCCTTGAAAGGTCTTAGAGATGAATGCATAGAAGTTTTAAACTTGTTGATTTCAGGATATGTACACCAAAATCCTTTTTTAGAGATTGCAGATTACTATAGGAGATACTCAAGAGGAAAAGCTAAAACAGGCAAAGGACCAAGAGATCCTTTTAGCAGAAATACAAAACAAAGCTCAGGGACTGTCGCCAAAACTGAGTTAGGAAAATTATTGGATAAATTTAAAACAAACATCTTGAGCACAATCAGTAACCAGTTAGATACTCTAAAACTGAAAAAGAAACAAGAAGAAGAGGTTGCTTTAGCAATATTTTGTCATAGATGCCAAAAGAAGCACAGTGAGCAATAATGCCCATTAAATATCATAGAAATGTGTAGTCTATGTACACTAGAACACCCCACATCTGAGTGTCCAACTTTGCTTGAGCTACAAGCCATGTATAGGGGAGGAGGAGTCTCACAAGAACAACCATACCCTTCCAGAAGACCTTGGAGAGCCCAAAACCCCAATACATTTTATGATCCTAATGCACAATATCAACAACAAAAATGGGGTCCTTCCCTAGTGACATATCCACAATGGACACCTCAGCAAGCTCAAACTCAACCTTGGCAACAAGGTTGGAGGGGACCTATGTATGGAAATCTCTCTTACTCTACATATCCACAATACCCTGCAAACATTTCCCAATTAATACTTGGATTCAACCCACCATAAATGAAATATTTACTCCCACCTCCTATACAACAACAAATTACAACCCCCTTGAACCCTAACCAACAGCAACAACTACCTATAAATGCCAATCAACAGCAAAACCAAGATGACAACCCTCCAAAACCAACAAAAATCCCTGCCTAGCCAATCCCTAACCCCAATAATTGAACCAATGAACCGGTACAAAATACAGAAGTTCAAACCTTTCCCACCTGTGAAATTCAACTACGATCAGGGAAAGTTGTAAACCAATCAAATCCTGCAGTAATAATTAAGGAAGAAAATGATAATCATTCTGAGGAAGAAAACACTCAAACCACCCCTACAGAAGAAGAGACCTCCCCTCCTATTCCAATCACTTCTCAGTCTGTATGAGTACCCCAACAAGTTAATCTCCCACCCTACCCTGAAAGACTATTAGTAAATAAACCTGACCCACCCTTGCACAAAGATATAGAAGATGACTTACAAAATGTATGTATAAAAATACCTCTGTTGCAAGCCATTAAGGATATCCTTATATATGCCAAAATCATAAGGGATCTTTGCATTAAGAAACTAGGAAGGAAGAAGAAGGAACCTCCCCTTTTTCAGGTGGTGGGACAATTATCTGAATTTATTTCTAAAATGCCATACAAATATAATGACCCTGGAAACCCAATAGTCATTATTGAAATTAATGGTATTTCTCTACCAAACACACTCATTGATTTGGGTGCAGCAATTAATGTAATGCCTTTTGACACTATGCAAAAAATCCAAATCAACCAGTTAAGACCAACCCAAACCATGATAGAGTTGACAAATAAGTCAATCATCAGCCCTGGAGTAAGTCTAGATGATGTCACAGACACTCTAGCCTCTTGGGAATATCCAGTAGACTTTTTAGTCATCTATTCTAAATCATCCTCCAAACCAGGACACCCTATGGTTCTTGGCCACCCTTGGATGGCCATAGCAAATGCCTTTATCAGTTTTCGGTCCGGTAAATTGACTATATCCAATGGCACACATAGCCAAAAATTGTTCTCTTCCCTCCTGCCCAACCGGCACTAGAAATACCTGTTTGGTTAGAAAACCCTTATGGAGAGGAAGATTGCATCAGACCCCTATTAACACTTGAACAAGTAAGAGGAATACAAGAACAATTGGATGAACAAGTCTTAAGTTTATTTTTGGCTGATACAAATTGCATTGAATACCCAAGGTCTTTTGCAAAATTGTCACATATTTTTAGTTCTGAATTTCAACAAAATTGGCACCCTGATATCACTCAATTATACACCTTATCACCAGCCTCCTCAGAGAAGGAAGAAACTACTGAACTTGTTGAGATTAGCGTAGGAAAACCTTTGTATATCAACTCTAGTTTGGAACCAGAACAAAAGACACAAGTAATTGAAATGCTCCAAAGACAATTTGATGCCTTTTCATGGGATTATGCAGACATGAAAGGAATTCACCCTGACACATGCACACATCATATCTACACTAATGACCAAATCAGACCAGTTAGATAGCCTCAAGGAAGGATGAATCCAACCCTTAGAGATATTGTAAAAGAAGAATTGCAAAAACTCCTTCGAGCCAATCTCATATACCCCATTTCATATAGTCAATGGGTATCTCCACTTGTCATAGTTCCTAATAAAAATGGCAAGTGGAGGATATGTGTATACTTCCAAGAGTTGAACAAATCCACCCATATGGATTATTTTCCCTTACCATTTATTGATTAGGTGTTGGATACCTTGTCCGGAAAGAAGTATTTTTC
The DNA here is from genome assembly GCA_009831015.1 of Picea engelmannii. Classification (NCBI taxonomy): domain Eukaryota; kingdom Viridiplantae; phylum Streptophyta; class Pinopsida; order Pinales; family Pinaceae; genus Picea; species Picea engelmannii. The sequence goes on from ML796438.1 coordinate 289,517, forward strand.
GTTCCTAGATGGGTTTAGTGGTTACAACCAGATACAAATAGCACCCAAAGACTAGGAGAAGACCACTTTCACCTACCCTTGGGGTACCTATGCTTATAGGGTGCTTCCTTTTGGACTTTGCAATGCCCCAACCACTTTTCAAAGGGTTGTCCTAGCCATTTTCTCTGACTTGACCAATGATTATGTTGAAGTCTACATGGATGAATTTACAGTCCATGGACAAGACTTGCACAAAGCATTGACCATTCTATAAAAAGTCTTGATTATGTGTAAGGAAACTAATCTTTCCTTAAGTAATGAAAAGTAAAAAATGATTCTCACTGAAGGTATTGTTTTGGGACATCACATTTCTGGTTCTGGAATGAGAGTTGATCCGACAAAGATTTATATTATCACACAAATCATAATACCTTCCTCAAAAAAGGAAGTTCACTTTTTAGGACATGCAGGCTACTATAGAAGATTCATTCCAAATTTTACAAGCATAGCTACCCCTTTATTCAAGTTATTATCTAAAGAAGCCGAATTTAAGTGGGATGATGAATGCCAAATATCTTTTGAAATTCTAAAACAGAAATTGTCAACTACCCTTGTATTAAGAGGACCAAATTGGTCCCTTCCTTTTCATATCTATACCAATGCCTCATACATATCCCTTGGGGCAGTTCTTGGACAAAGAGAAAATCAAATTCCCTATGCTATTTAGTTTGTCAGTAAAAATTTGCTTCCAACTGAAGTTAATTATACAATCACAGAAAAAGAATTGCTAGTTGTAGTCCATGCTATCAATAAATTTAGACACTATATTACAGGATATCAATCTTTTGTACACACTGATCATTCAACCATCAAATTTTTAATGAACAAACCTGTAACAAATCCTAGATTTACACGATGGGTCTTATTATTATAAGAGTTTAATATCAACATTATTGATAGACCTGGTAAAGATAATCTTGTGGCTGATTTCTTATCTAGAATGATTCATCTGGGAGATAATGCACCAGTAGAAGATAAATTTCCTAATGAAAATTTGTTTTTTATTTCTACATTCACTCCTTGGTATGCAGATGTAGCTAACTATCTTGTGATAGGGAAGATGCCTCAGAAATTTTCTCCTAGAGAAAAATAGAAAGTAATTCAACGAAGTGCAAATTACATGTGGCACGATGATTGCCTCTACAAAACAAGACCAAATTTGGTGATCAGGAGATTTGTAAGGGAAGATGGAATTCATGATATTCTGCAAGCCTGCCATGATGGTCCTTGTGGAGGACACTTCACAGACAAGAGGACCGCTTACAAATTTCTGCAATCTAGTTACTACTGGCCTCATATTTTTCGAGATGCTAAAACCTATGTATCTAATTGTGATGAATGCCAACGAATGGGTAAGCCTACTGCATGGGACCAAATTCCACTTCAATCCCAAGTAGTTATTGAGCCTTTCGAGAAGTGGGCATTAGATTTTTTAGGGCCCATTAACCCTGCATCTATAAAGAAAAAGTATATACTTGTATGCACCGACTATGTGACTAAATGGGTCAAAACAAAAGCTTTACCAGCTGCAAGTGAACAATCAGTGGTAGACTTCCTTTTTAATGATATCTTTACTAGATTTGGTGTACCTTGAGAGATTGTTACTGATCAGGGAACTCAATTGACCTCTCATCTAGTTAAATCTGTTACAGAACAATACCAAATCAAACACAGGAAATCTACACCCTACCATCCACAGGCAAATGGACAAGTAGAATCTACTAACAAAGTTATTGAGTCCATTATTACCAAAACAATACAGCTACACCACAAGGATTGGGCTGACAGATTATTAGAAGCCTTATGGTCTTATAGAATCACCTGGAGGAATACAACAGGACATACACCCTATGAGTTGGTGTATGGGAAGCAGGTGCTTCTCCCCATAGAATTCCAGATCAAAACCTTCAGGACTGCAGTACAAGTTGGCATGAAATTGGATGAATCCCAACAACAAAGACTCTTGCATCTTAATGAGTTGGATGAAATTAGGTAGGAAACACTTCAAAGAACTGCCCTCATTCAAGAGCAGAGAACAAAATGGCATGATAAGTATCTCAAAAAGAAAAATTTTCAACAAGGAGATTGGGCCCTGCTGTATGACAACATATTCAAGAACTTCAAAGGTAATTTAACTACTCGTTGGATGGGACCTTATGAAATTGACACTGTCTACGATAATGGTTCAATCGGGATAAAGACAATTGATGAACAACAAACACCACTACTTGTGAATGGTCACCGGTTGGGAGTTTACAACAAACCACTGTCAAAAGAGGAATTCCTGACTCGTATACTACAAAATTTAGATATGTTGGTGATCAGTAAGGAAGGAGACCCTCCTACTGATCCACATTGATTGATTGGTTTATTTGAAACTTTTGTACATAGGTGTGGATCAAGTTTTGTTAATAAGTTGAAGGTAACAAGAGATTCTTACCTTCTTTTGTTTTACTTTCACAAATTGTTTTGTAAATAAATTTCTATAATTTATTTGTTCCTTCATGAACTTGCTAAACATCAGTTTGTAGGCATCAACAATGTTCTGCTCTTCTTCGGTACCAGAAATCTTGTTCTGGTCCGATACCAGCAGTCCGGTACTAGAAGTCTGTCCTTCTACAGTACTATCAGGACACATTACCTAATTGACAAAGCATGCTACGCATATTTCAAAATATTATGTCAATTAATCTGAAGTATGAAGCCATGCAACAAGAATCTGGAACCAAGAAGCCGAATGCAATATCAAATGGCAGCCCTTGTGAAGCAATAATTTCTTTTGGTTCTGTTGACAACTAAAGGGAAGTATTTTAATTTATTTTGGTTCTGTTACAAGCTAAAAGGAAGTATTTTAATTTCTTTTGGTTCTGTTGCTTAAAAAAAAAAAGAGGGACACAATCTTTACCTATGAATGCTCAAAGAACCATAATTCCCTTCAAAGACTAGATGTTTCCTTTATCCAGTATTTCAGCATGATTAAAGGGACAAAAATATATTATCCTACAAGTAACTATCTCACCCTAACCAGACTTCAATAGTATTCATTTTATTATCTTACTAAAGAGTAACATATGAGTATATGAACACTCTCTACCATGGGCACACTAGGAAAACTTTTATGGAAGAGGATGTACCAGTACCCTAAGGAAACTTTAGGTCATTCTCTTATGGACAAACTCAGACAAAATTATACATCTGGATCACTCTAAAGAAATAAAGTGCATAAAATTTTTATTTTTCCTTCAGACAAATCTTTAAAATACATTCAAAGAAGAGAATATACCTTCCAACCCAATACCATCCCAACTTGTAAAAAGGTTTTCAGACAAGCCTCCCTTGTCACCATGCAAAGCACTCTTTAATAAAAACCAAAATAGGTGACTATGGACAAGAAGCCTCTAATGGAAAAAGGGTTTAAGAGACTAACCTGCGGGGATACTGAACAGGTCTACTGGCAGCAGGTACCGGTCTGTGGTATGACTAGAAAAACCCATCAGGGTACTGCACATGCTTATTGGTAATGGGGAATTCTACCTGGGGAAGGGATCTCTCACTAATTATCACAACTACCCCACCAAAGTATTGAACAGGCTTGTTGGCAGTGGGTTCTAGTTGAGAAATGTGTCATATATACTTGTCTGATTGAAAAATTCACTTTTGTCATCTAAAAATCACAAGTCACTATTGGCATTTATGAGATACAAACTCCAGATTAATAAGCAACATAATTACTACAAGAAAATGACCATTTGAGAATTACCCTAAGTCAATTTACTGGTCTGGCATCTAAAGCCTAGATTACCTAAGAAGGAAACTTCTTAAGAGTGGAGCCCTAACTAGGGAGTCTAATCTACTTATACTGTGAAATTTATCTATAACATCTAATGATAGTAAATATCTGAAGCAAGTTAGGTTGGATCTGTTCTTTTGGAAAACATATAAAAATTCCCCTGTTTTCACTATTGAATGCTACCTTTGATAATAAGACATCAAAAGAAAGGCAATTTCAATTTTTAGGCACAAGATCATATGCTAGGTGATAAATGTACTTCTGAAATTTGATTGGTTTCTTTTTCTCTTATCATCTTTTCTCCATTATGATACAAAATGTTGAATCTTCTTGCATACAAACATGCAACATCCTTGGCATGGGGGAAGGTCAAAGAGATCCTTCAAAAACCAGCATGATCACCCTGCAGAACCAAATACAAAAGAAGATAAGCACAGAATAAAAGAAGTACAGGAAATTCCCGTACCAAGCTTTCAGAAAACTCCAGTCTAAAAGGATTAATTATGACAATCTACAAGCAGTCACACATGCTATGGGTATTGATCATACAAAGGTAAAAGAAAAGGTAACATGGTATTTATTTTCCTCTGCTCATAAAACTACAATAGGTATGAAATTATATACTAGATCTTATGACCTTAGTATTAAAACCATGCACCTATCCCTCATACCCATATGCCTAAACTTAATCAATCCTCTCATAAGTGCTCGAAAATGGTTAAGGGAAAAATCACATCAAAGCATGAATATGAAGCATGTCTAGTAATGATAGGCCACGAATGTACTTCGTCCTTAAGAAAATCATGAACTTATATTGTGTCATGAACCATGATCCAACATCAAATTCACCACTCGGAAGTCCAATCACCTATCCCAAAATGATGCTTTAACACCCAACGTCTTGTCCTCATCATTACATTAACGGGTAGAAATGAAATGGATTATCTGGGTGGAGAAGCCATTCATATAAGCCTCATCTGGTCTTAAATTTTCCTTGCGGCATCCTTATTAAAACTTACCATTCGCATTATCGACACCATCACCATATTTCCCCTGTTGTTACCTTTCTCCAATTCCGAGCCTACTCCTCTCCGGTACAAAACTCTTACCCTCATCAATTGACTAAACCTTTTCACTACACCCCAATCCTTTTCTCACAACTTATAATGATGGTCATAAGCAGACATGAACCGATCTTCCAAATTTATAGAGAAATCGAGGAATTCCAACTATGTCGAGAGAAGTATGCTAGATCGGGATGGATGCCATTTTTGGATAAATTCACAGGCTGGCACGAGAAGATATCTCACGAATTTATTCAGGGTTACAATGGAGAGATTGCGCATATAAGCAATTTGTAGTTGACAATCAATGAAGAAACCATAAGGGAGATCATGGGATTACCTAACAAAGGAGCCAAATACTACAGAGGTGTAGGAATAAACAAGGAGATGTGCTAGGGATTTTTGAAAGAAGACCATCAACACCCCGATTGGAAAAAGGGGATCCCTAGGAACTATATCAAGGAAGAGTATCATCCAATGATTACTAGTCTTCAACGATTCGTCACTTGTGAGGGCAGGTATGCAGTGACCTTCATATATCATCTTAGGCTTCTATTACACTTTGAAGGAGGCCCTGAAATTGATTTCCCATATTTTCTATGGATGATTTTGAACAAAATGGTAAGAGGTGTCAAATCCCTATCCAAAACTGAGAAGACTAGCATTTACCATCAAGGTCTCATTAAAATGTTAGTTTTACATGAACTTAGGAAGCAGGGGATTAGTTGGAAAACCCTTATCACTCAACACCTTTCCACAGAAAACAAACATGTGGAGGAAGCCCAACATGCTTCAAAGAAAAATAAGGAACCTCAAAAGAAAAAGGGCAAGAAGGATAAGGCAACTCCATCATCATCTAGGACAATGAGCCAACACGAAAAAGCTAGTTGACAAGTAGGGTCCTCTCCCACAGTCAATAATACTTTTAAAAGTCTCGAATCAAAAGGTAAAACCAATTTAGTAGAGGAGACTTCAACCGTGGCACTTGTGGAGAAGGGACATCAGACAAAAACTATGAATAAAGGGAAGCATAGCTCAAAAACTAAAAGTAAACAGTCTATAGAACAGTCCCCTGTCACCATTTCACAAATAGAAAAGAAGAAAGGAAGCCTGTGAGCACCCCTGATCCAGTTCCTCCTTGTAAAAGAACCACAAGGAGCATGGCAACGAAGGGAAAAACAATTGTCAGTCCTCATACACAGGAAGATCCAATCGATCTTACCTCTCCTTCTGAAGACTTATCAGTCCAGGATGGCATCCCTAGTTTGACCAAGGAACAAGCCACTATTACTTTATGTGGGATGAGGGAGGAAGTCGAAGAAAGAGAATGCATCCAGCCAGTAATGATGGATTCAACAAAGACCTTGACAAAAGAACAAATGAAGAAAAACACTGGGGAACTGCAAAAACAAAATCAGGAACTCAAACAAGAAGTGAAGGAATACCAACTATTGGATAGGTATATCAAAAAGGAAAACGAGCAATTGAAAGCAACCAACCAACAACTTCAAGATGACCATGAAGAAACTTCTAACAAGCTCAAGAAGGTACTATGAATCCTACAATACGTTAGGGTCATAAAAAGGGAGCTAAAAGAAGAGGCCTTAGCCATCAACATCATTGATCCACCGAAGTAAAGAATGCAGTCTCAAGTTTTGAAGAAATTTTGGGTTTGTTTTCATTTGCATGAGGACATGTAATGATTTTGGCATGGGCGAATGTTGAGACCCGAAATTAACATCCCCACTACCCTATTATACTCCTCATCTATACTTTTTTGTCTTACCTAAGCTTGGGTGAATGACAAGAACGCTGCCATTAGCCATTGATAAGGTCATAAGGTAAAGTGTGATTAATTCATGCATTTTGTGGTTTATTGAGCTAGGAAATTAAACATTTCATGTACTAATGCTTCAATTTTCCATGTATAATCTTTGACCTCTAGATAAATCCAGCCTTCCTGTACCAGCTCAGTTATTCGGTACTTGTGCACCAAGACTGCCACTATCTGAATCTGGTACCAAGCGTATCTGATACTGAATCTCACCTGTTGCGATCCGGTACCAATGGTCGTGGACTGTCATGATCCGGTACCACCATTTGCACATTGTCGAGATCTGGTACCACCATTTGTGCATTGTCGTGATCTGGTACCATCTACCTATCATGATCTGGTACCAATATAGAGAGACAAATGTACCAAGTTTAGTCTAGATCACATCCAAGACAATTGTTGGATGTTTATTTTCTTTAGCAACACTATGTTAGAATAGTTTTTTGATTGCCGCATCCTCATGCACTTCGTGTCATGAGTATGAAGCTAAAAGATGTAACCAAACAATTAAAATTAACAATTGATTGATTTTCAAATCATTTCACCTCCTTGTGTTTCATGACTAAGACTGCTAAATAGTCATAGCAAGGATGGTGGAAGAGTGGAGAGAGTTAGAATATTACAACATGTGAAGCAGCGTGTTATATTGCAGAACATATTCTGAGTGAAATTTAATAGAAGGATGTCATTTATCTCCATGTATTAATTGTCTATGATTAAATGTGAGCTGAGTTGTTAGCATAAGTTTGATTCTATGTTTGAAATTTGAATGAGAGTAATGTGTGGGTTGAAATCAAGCTTGTTGTAGACTCCAGTCGCTAACCTGTTGAAGCGGCAAGGGCCCACCGCCCAACAAAGGTCAGTATCTTCGTAGATTAGTATTAGCATTTGTTTTTAATAGTGTAAAGATTTAATTCTCTCATATGATAGCAATACAGCTTAGAGTAGGATTTCCATTATATGATTGCTTAGAGATATTTACTCGCTCTGCTTTTGCATATGCTCTGTTTTTATGAATTTGATTTTTTTTCATAGACATGAATGTTGGAAGCAGTAGTCAGACATATCTGAAGGAGAACTAGTGAAGTTCACAACAACACATTGTGAACCACAACATACTCAGTATATTGACTGTTGAGCTACCCATGCTATATCTTGATGATTGATGTGTGATTTCCCTTTCAGAAGTGTGGATTGCATAGTTAGTTTTATGGTTCATATAGAAGAGTTGATCTATCAAACCAACTCCATATCATACTTGCATGTGCCATAATGGAGTAGATAGCCTCTCTTGAAAGACAACCAAAGTGCATTTCAGTTTGCTATTTTGTTTTGTTTCCAGCATACATAATTTAGAATAGTTCTATGCTCATTACATTAGAATTACCTTTCTTACTGGTGTCTTGTAACTCTGTTGATTACGAATATCGGATTGATAATTAATGAGTGCATTATACTAAACATATAAGCAACACAACACTCCACATACCTATAAGGTGGTATCCCTTTACTATACTGGAATAATCCTCTATGTGTCTATAGAAACTCCTTCAAATGTTGTTTTTTTCTATTTAGTACGTCCCGCTAAGGATGTCTTTACGATTACCAATTCATCACCCGTCTTATTCTCTCTTAAGAAAAGAAACACATATTTCTTATTGGAACTAATCAACTTTTTGGCTTGGTTGGCACTTACTAGTGAGATCTTTGATTTAACTTTGTGTGTGTTGATAATGTAGGACTTTGCATCTTTTATCAAGCGGTAATATTTTTATCTCCACGTGAAGATCACATCCCTCTTATACATGTAGGGGATTTCAATTTCTACACAAAACACGTCAAGGGGTACTACATCCAAATCCAATTCATCGATAAAATTTGCACTTACAATAAATTTGAGCTTACATTGTTTCATGATCTTTATTTTTGCATCCTTGTTCACCCACCCAAAAAATTATGGGCTTGGATGATCATGATCCTATAACCGAAACTTACTGACTAGATCGATTGCTATGCGATTGGCTTATGAACCGAAATTGAATAAAGTATCTACCTTGGTATTCTTGACCTAGATCTTGATATGGAAGAGTTTTTTGATCTCCTTCTCTTCCTTGTGAATAAGGATACTCATATTCACCTCCTTCTTCACTAAAGTGCATGCAGTATTCCCATCCAGATCTAAGTTTCTCTCTACCTGGTTGCTTGAATATGTGGCTAGAAGGTTATTTTTTTGGAATCCTTTTTATGGTTCTTAGGGTTGATCTCTGGATCTAATTTCCAACACTTTTCTTAATTGTGACCAATGATATTTCATGGTTACAGTGGTTAATTGGATCCTTGAATTGATGTGAAATGGCTATCATATTCCTTTATTTCCCTTTCCACTTCTTGTTTCCTTCCTTGGAAGTGTCCTGATGTTCTTTTTGTTTGGACCCACTTGGTTTTCCTTTATTGTGGCCTATATTTTCTAGATATTGTTCTTGCACACATGGCTCATAAACTATCCTAAGCCTGAAGAGCATCACTTTCTTTCATAAATTATTTTTTATACCCCCTAATACTTGAGGAATACTTTTGGGTTCTTGGGAAAGATACTTGGCATGATAGCCATATTCCTGAATTTGGTGGTTGACTCTTGCACACTATACCTCTTCCTTTTCCTGAAGTAATGTCAATGGATCCATTGGTCCTCTACATACCCAATAGGGTAGAACTAAGAGTTAATGAGGGTTTTGAAATCCTCCCACTTAGTTATTGGTGGATCACCCTCCAACATAAGTGTCTCTATGTGACTTTCCAACTAGGTTAATGCATGGATCTCTAATTTCAATCTAGCAAATGAAATATTCTTCTCTTCCACTTCATGGTGGACAATGAAATAAACTTGTAACTATTGAAACCAATGATTCAAATTTATTGCATCAATATAACCTTGGTATGTCTTGATATCCACTTTCACTTCCATTTTAAATAAGGACTATGAAGGGGTAATGCCACTAGAACTTGGCTTCTGTTTCTCGATCTCTTCCTTGACTCATTTTCTCAGTCTTTATTTTCTTCTAGATTCCCCTATGATATGATCTTCCAGTTAGAGACTCCAGGCTCCCCTAATGGTCTGATATTTCTTGCTAGAGTCTCCATGAGGAGGGAAACATTGTGAGATATATCAACAACTTTCTTTTTCATCCTTGAAAATCTCTCTTCTACCGTATCTTGAGGGTTGTTGTGAACCAAATTATCTTCCATGGCTATGGTTTTGCAACCTTCTTCTTAAGACAATTCTTAGATCCTGCAACTTTCCATAAATACCCCAAAGAAAATTGTTGCTCTGATACCAATATGATCTATAAAATGCCATGGATATTCCACTAGAATGTTTCATAACAACAGATCTTATAATATTATTAAATCTTTTTTTTATCCAAATTACTTTCTCATATCCCAAATGACTGATTAATATCTTATTGCTTGAAATTATGAAAGTAACTAAAATATGAAAATGAAAGAAATGAGAAAAAAAGCACACCATACACACAAATTAACATAAGATATATATTTGGAAACCTAATATGTGAGAACACCTAGATAGAAGGTGAGGCCTATGCTCTTCTCTCTTTTCTTCAAATGAAAATACAAAGAAAGAGGCACTCACTTTGGAGTTTCCTTTAACATTGTGGAGTGTATGGCTACTATAGAATCTCTCCTCCTTTGTTATTACCTGAAAATAAAAATCCTATATTCTCTGCTCAACTATGTAACAAATATAATGCTAAATAATAGAATCCATTCTCCTTCTAGTGTCCCAGTATCTAACATATCCCAATAGCCATCTAGGGTTAGGGTTTTTACTTCCCCAACCCTCAATTAGTGATAGGGTTTAGACCTTGTAAAATATTCTTTGAATTACACACGTGGATAGCCTGGCATGTGTGAGAATGGGGGCTAACATGGCATGCACTTGTACCATGGTGGTCAACAAGGTAGGTCAACTTGCAAGAGGCATAACTTTCTCATACGAGCTCCAATTGAGGTGATTTTTGCACAATTTGAAAGGTCTCGGTGTGTAGAACACCATCAAGGGTGTGGGTGTAAGTTTTGTATGTTGTGTCCCAAAAATATCTATTGAAATCCTGGAAATGGATTTGGAAGGTTCCACACCCAAATTTCCCAAACTAGGAGATATTACTAAAATGGTCTTGCAAGCCAATTCCTCCATTTGTTTCCACCAAAAAAGTACGAATATAGATGAAAAATTATATGATGATCCAATATGGATCACTAATTCTACATATGAACTTATTTTCCTTCAATGCATCACTTGAGGAATTTGTCCTTGCTTAAATTTGTCTATATACAATATTTAACGGTGACGTTGGAAAATGTACAAAATAGATTTTGAAAGGGGACTTACTAGTGGAAGTGTGCACAACCCTATTATATGAATGTTGTATGTAAACTAAATTTTGATTCCTTGTCCTTGGGTGATTTTGACTGTATTGTCTCAATAGCTAATGCAAAGTCCTATTTACTACCTCCATTTACTACCCATTAGCTTATGGGTGAAAGGAAATGTATATCTTCAATTTTATATCCAAATTATTCCACAATGAAGTTTGAAGTATATTGATAAACCTAGTATCTCTATCATAAATGATACTCCTTGAAATACGAAAGTGCACCCAAACCATTTCAAAGAAAAATCTTGCAAATTATTTTTTTATGACATTTTTAGAATACACGGGAATGCACATATTAGTGAAGATATATACTACCCCATACATGCATTGATTTCCTCGCCTAGTCCTTAAAAATCCCCAAAAATTCCATGGATATTCTCTCCCCTTTCCCTATAAGGACTAGAAGTGGATTGTATAGGCTTTGGAATATGTTACTTGTCTTCTTGGTACAACATAAAATATAACCTCTAATAAACCTGACTATGTTTTCTTGCATCTTGGGATAGTAATCATTCCTTTACACGTTATACATAGTATTTCTGACACCAAAATGACCAACAAAATTGGAGATGCAACCTTGCTTATCTATTGTACTATTTTTTTGTCTGATACACAAAGCTTCTCCATCTTGTAGAGTAATCCATCTTGGACATGGTAATCAACATATTGTTAATCAATATGACCCTACATGTGGTGATACACTCCCATGATGTCCTCATCCTCTACAATATTTATTTTGTATTCATCATGGATGAATGAATATACATGCATAGTGGCCCCAGAATATCATAGAATATCACGATATAGATTTTGGTGTTAGTGTATGTCATAGAATATCATCCAACTTGTTGGAAATTCCCTTTTTATATTTAATCATTAAATGAAACTATTGCACAAATTCCATCCATTTAAATTGTCATTCTCACTAGAGCTTACTCTAAGTATATAATAATCATAGGTTGGTGATTAATATGGATAATGGTCTCCTTGATTGGAAACCAAGGCTTCCACTTATTCATTAATTGGGCCAAGCGACAAAGTTCCTTGAAACATGTAGGATCATTTTTAATACTTCACCATAAAATAAAGCAGCATGATATAATATTAGTCTCCCTATTACATTAACATTACCCCAATAGAATATGAATTAGCATACATTTCTTCTTCAAATAACTTCTACAAGTTAAGTAGTGACAGGGCCAAGGATTTAGTAATATTCTACCTCAATTCTTCAAATTAATTTTTCTATTCTTACCCCACTAGACACCATTTTCACTAGTTTCTACAACATGAATTGGTGCTACAACCATCGAATATGATGCTATGAACTTTCTTAAAATATTTAGTATCCCTGACAAAATTCCTATTTTTTGTGGAACTAGTAGGCATAGGCCATTTAAGGATTTCCTCTATCCTTGTAGGACTAATATTCAATTCGCCTCCACTAGCCACACTCTCCAAGTAAACCAAGAAATTCCTAGCATACTCATAGTTCTTTATTTTTTCTATCTTTTAATGTTTCCTAAGTGTCTGTAACACTCAATTCATGAGTACCATATGCTCCTCCCAAGTATAATGTAAAAAAATAATCTTGGAATGAATGTAACACATCATTCATTGAACACATGAAAGTAGTCGATGGATTACACAAACTAGAATGCATTACTAAGAATTCATGCAAACCTTACTTCATCTTTGATTAAGAGATATTGGTTTCCCTTGTCATAAAGAAGGGGGAGCTTATATATCTTTATAGACTACAAAACACTACACCATAGCCATCAAAATTCAAAATATTGAATTCTAATGCATTAATAAAAGTTGCACCAATAAAAAAATATAAGCATACACATTTAACAACTTCTAAGTCTAAATCCTTATTCACATATCCTAGTGGATGAGGGTGATCAAGAATCTTTAAACCCAAATTATTTGCGAGGTCTTCTATAATGAGGTTTTTGAACTTATGCTTATGATGAGATGGGGGGGGTGAATAAATATAAGATACTTTTTACTTCAATTGATCATTCATCAACCATTAATTAACTTTAAAACAATAAATTCATGTAAACTTAGATCACAGTACACATAGTTCAATTTGGAAACCCTTGTGGGAGAAAACCACAAAAACTTATATTTATAAATGTTTGTAGGAACCAACCTACTTTTACAAATATTATAGGCACCAATATACTATAAACACCAAACTCTTTAGCGAGCATCAACTCGACAATATATTGTGTAAGAAACAAGCTAATAGAGACATGAAAATCTCCAGCTAAGCACCAACTCAACAAGATATTTTGTAGGCACCAACCTACTGGAGACACCAATATAATCACCTAAGCACTAACTCAGTAAGACCTATATAGGGACCAATCTAAGATATTCATACATAGAGTAATTTTAACTTCACTCCCATGCTTCATACTTCATGCATTTCACATCATCATCATACCTTTAACTTTCATGCTCTATCGTCTCTCCTTGCTTTATACCCCAGACATAACTTCAAACCTTAGTCATATTTATCTTCCATTCCCTAGAGAACCTCATAGCTTCATTCCCATAATATAATTCCATATTGTAGCATCTCAACCTCAAAAAAACATACTTTGCATCATCAAAGATCGTAGTCCTCCATAGCACACCCTTACAAATCCAAGAAAACTCCTCTTGCACACCTCAGATCTCTTCTGCACACTTGTGCTTGCTCTTTGTTGGGCATGCATTTTGGATGAGAATAACTAAGTTTTGGGATCTATGCCATAGAAAATGAAAGAGTAAAAGGAAATACCAAAGTGCGCAACAAGGATGAATTTTGCGACGTAAAAGTAGGAAAATCAACAGATTGACGCAAAAGCAGGAAAATAAGTAGATCGGTGCAAAAGAAAGAAAAACAATAGTTCAATGCAAAAGTAAGAAGAATGGTTATAACCCATTAGGGTTTTGGGGATAAGCTGTTATGAAGCATTAGGGTTCTTATCCATACCTCTATGTATAAATATGTAAAAGTTAGGGGAATATTAGACTGCTGAGAATGAGAGATTAGGTCGCTCATGATTGATGAAGATAATTTTATGCTTAAGGTTTTGGGGAATGTATTTTGAGGATAGAATCATATTTGAGAATTTGCAGAGATAAACTCGCACTGCAAAGAGGCTAGGCAAGTTTTGGGATTAGAATATGTTGTATCTTTTGTACGCGTAGTACACATGCCTGGGGTGATTATTTCACAAAGACTAATATAAGAACCTAGATTTTGTGGACATAGCCCAAGGATTGGGTGAACCATGTTAAAATCATGTGTCTAACATGTTTGTTGGTGTGATTATTCATGGATTTTATGTTTATGCATGATTAGTATAAATCTATGTAACATATGGTTGATGCATAGGGTGAATACATATTAATGTTTATGTTGATAGCCTCGCATCACCTCATCCCTTCCAAAACTTGGTTCCTGTAGCCCCAATAGATTCCTTGGGTGACACTTCACTTACATGTAGGTGATGCTAGAATTCCTGGTATCTAAAGGGTTTTTGTTGGTTGAATAAATTGAACCTAGGGTCTTATAACTATGCACCAAAAAATGGTTTTGTTGTTGGAACTAAAATAATAATTGAGGGATGTTATGGAGGGAATGTTATGGAGGCCGAATAAGAAAGAGATACTCGAATTTTTTGAAAGGAAGGAGAGAGAAATTTCCCAAGGGGAGAATAAAAAACTTTAGATCAACAACGAACAATGGTTGCAAAGGTATGTGTTCACAGATCTACATGAGATTTTATTGGGTGAATTTATGAATATTTTAGCTAAATGGTTAGAAAGGTTAGTGGAGAATACTAGAAGATATCGAATTATAGCTCCAAGGAACTAGACCCCTAAGTTGGTAAGACAATTAAATTCTCTAAGAAATACTACTTGTGCATTTGATTTATGGTTGAATAGCATATTGGGGGGTTATATTACAGAATTTTCAGTAGATTGTACCCAATTGTATAGTGTCAC
Source organism: Picea engelmannii (assembly GCA_009831015.1). Lineage (NCBI taxonomy): Eukaryota > Viridiplantae > Streptophyta > Pinopsida > Pinales > Pinaceae > Picea > Picea engelmannii. The sequence continues at coordinate 304,712 of ML796438.1, forward strand.
AGAAAGGGATTTCTTCAAGGCTATATGTAGAAGGTTTCTGAAAGAATTGGGTACCTGGATAAAGATGTTGTTGCGTGACAAATGTTTGATGACGATGGAATCTGATAATAGGGGGATTTGTGCACATAAGGGAAATGGGGGATGATCAAGGGATGGTTTGAAGGTAGGAAGGAATGAAGAATAAAATGCATAAGAAAAGAAGGGACTGAGGATGCAGATAAATGAAGAAGGTGTAATGGACGAAAATACAAATTTGGAGTATTGTGCAGTGGAGAAAGATACAAGAGGTTGAAAATTGGGACTTAGAAAGGAGAGAAACACAATGAGTATGAGAGAAGATAACCTTGCACAATATTCCAGATCATAGAAATACCAATTATAGAAGGAGAGGGAGAGGATCCTCAGTTCAGTCCTATAATAGAAGAGTTGTTAATTCCTATTGAGTTTGGATCTTGCGTCAAGCCCATGATCTCATGTGCATCCCCTGGATCTAAGATAAAATTTGAAGATTTGTCAAAAACACTTATAGTTCTCGAAGGAAGTCAGAATAGTAGTATCCATAGAAGTGAAAGTAGTGCATCGATTTAGAATCAACCAGAAACACCATGGGTAGGTACTATGAAAAACACCATGGCAAGGTTAGACAATACATTGAGAATGTTTGAGTTCCAGGGAGTTGGTTCGGAAGACCCAGAACAACATCGATTTGTATGTGAGACGATTTGGGTTGTGTAGAATGTCTAGGATGAGTCCATAAAGATTGCACAGTTGGAAACAACGTTTAGAGGCCACACATTAGTTTGGTACAAGAAACTATAGAGCACTACACCATCAAGTCAAGTGAGGACATTGGCAGAAATCAGACAAGCGTTATTGAAAGAGTTCAAGAATCCAAAATCTAAGTCCCAATACATTACAAAGTTGAACAAAATCAAACAAGTGCAGACTGAGTCAGTTTGGGACTATGATTAAATATTTAAGGATTTGATAGGTAGATTCACATTCCAAATCTTGGATCAACGAAACAAAGAATGTTTTATTACAAGACTATTGCCACACATTTCCTTCCCATTGATACAAAATAAGGTTTCTTCATATCCTGAATATTTTAAGATTGCAATGAAGTTGGAGCATGTCCTGTAGGGGATGGTGAGGGGATGGCTCAAGTCCAAACACGGTTAGTTTCCTTGACAATCCAATTAGTAGAGCTTAGGAAAGAAGAGGAGAAGAGGGAACAATTCTGGTCTATCATGTGTAGGACTAAAGGCCACCATAAGGAAAAATGCCCAGCCTTTGTGTAGTATTTTACGACTGGAGCATTGAACCCATTACCAAGAGGAGGGTACTATGAAATATGAAAGAAATGGGGACATAATCTACCTAATTTTTCATTTCTATAGAAATAACAGAGTACACCCATAAATTTATTTTTAACTTATGCAATTCATTAGGGAAGGAAGAGAAGGTCTACCACACATTCAACCTAATGAGAGAGTACACTATAGATATGTATAGAATTCAAGAGGAAAATAATGTGACACAAGGAGGCATTCCACATTATAAAAATCTGAGAGGATTTATTCCAGGAGGCTGAGGAGGATTTGGCAGAAGTCGAGGAAGACGGGGTTTTGGTAGAAGATGTAGAGGACCAATAATTTGATACAATTGTAATCAATTGGGGCACTTAGCTCATGAATTCCTGAATATTTTTACAACTTGCACGTATTGTAGAGTACTAGATCATGCGACAAAATATTGTTCGCAATTACTTGCAAAGTGACAGGCAAGAGGGAATCAAAACTAGAACCTGAATTAGAATGTACAAAAGATATCAATGGAGAAGTGTGACGAAGGACCTATAATAGCAGTTTTCATGCATGGACGAGCTAGGACAGGGGATGATGTGATGAATAAAGGTATGTAGATTGAGCAATGGGTAAGGAAATAAGTAGGAGATACTATGTTGATGTTTGATTCACAACAAAAAAAAGAGATGTATCAGCAAACAAGGAAGGAGATACTATGACTAGATTGGATAACATCGACATCATCTGCTCCTCCTATGGTTGACATGCCTTTAGTGTATAATCGTACTATCCTGGAAAGGATGCTTCAATAGGTAAGTACTTAGAAAGAATTTATGAAAAATTGTTTAGAACTGATGAAAGATGAAACTACATTGAATGCATTACGTGGAATGATTGATCATTGTGTGCAAGAAAGGGAAGTTCCCACCGCGTAGAGGGTAGTGAATCAGGTGTTGTGCAATAAGAGGACAAGAGGAGAGTTTAGACTAAGTGTGCATATTAGGTAATATGACATGGAAAATTTCATTTCAGACTTGGGTTCTGATGTAAATGTTTTACCGAAGAAAACATGGGAAATTATGGGGAAGGCAAATTTAATTTGGTCTCCCATTCAGTTAAGATTGGTGAACCAACACAAGATAGTACCAATTGGCTAATTGATAGGGGTACCTATGAATATATATGGGGAGTGTAGTATAGAATATTTCTAATTTATGGAGATCGTGGATGATAGTCAGCCACATCTAGCGCCAATGGGGCTTGAATGGGCCTTTGAAAATAAGGTATTTATTAATATGAAGAAAAGGGAAATGATCTTTGAAGTAGGGGAATTGAAGGTTACCGCACCGTTGGATCCAATAGAAGGAAAGAGATATATAGAAACATATAAAGGGAATGAAATTGATAACCTTTATAATATGACTGTGAAAATGGATGAATATGTTAATACAAATATAGATGGTGCATTATCTCATGTGCGTCGGATTTAGAGGAAGGTTTGGAATAGTCGCAACAAAGGATGCATGAACTATTAACCAGATAGTGTCCCTGGATTACTCAATCATTGTGTTGGATTACAATGGAGTTATGTGACCTACCAAAGTATGATGGTTTGAATGACATAGGATTTTTTTTAAAGGTGTTTGATTTGCAAATAACTGAACAACAAATATTGTTTCCATTAGATGTTGTCTTGAAGGCCACTCCAGCCATATGGTGGGATTCACATAAAGGAGTAGAAGATTGGCAATAGTGTAAAAGATTAATGCCAATTATATTTGGTACCAAGGTTGATTATATTGCGTAGAAATATGCAGGAGTAAGTGACCGGATAGACCATATTGCATGGTACAAAAAGATATGAAGTTCAATACTGTATAAGGAATGTATGCATATTTTCATGCATACATTGGATTTAATCCCCAATAACCGGTACCTAGAACTAGAAATGTGCAAAGAAACAATGAATTGGGACAAGATAACTCAAAGGATTAAGATAAAATTTACTTTTGAAAATGAATCGCCATTAGTAGATGGAAATTTTCATGCCATTAGAAATGAGGTTTTTTCAGTAGAAGGGTCGATGGATGTAGTACTCATGTGTAGTGTGAATCTTCTGTGAAAGTTCATGAAATACTAAAATGTTATAATGTTGCTAAAGAAGATCGGGATAAGGAAGTTCCAAGAAATATACAAATACCTGAAAATGAGAGGGAACACGTAGTATAAGGTCTAGAGCTTGTATCTATTGTGTATGCACAACCATTAAGAATGCTTAAGGTGAATATTGGTACAAAATAGAATCCAAAGTTTCCATAGATAGGTGACTACTGGAATAATGAAACTGTGTAAAATATTATAGACTTACTTCCTCAGTATCAAGATCTATTCCCAACCATGTCTTCATAAATGAAAGGGATAGCTAGTGAGCTAGGAGAAATGAAGATCCATTTGAAACCAGATGCTAAGATAGTAAGACAATAACCCTACAGAATGAAACTGAAGTATAAAGAGAAGGCAAAGGAAGATATAGACCGAATGTTAGAAGAGAGAATCATTGAACTAATAGTAGAATCAAAATGGATAAGTATAATGGTAGTAAAATATAATAAAACTATGGGAATCAAAATTTGTGTAGACCTAAGAAAGCTAAAGGATGCATGTCTGCATGATCCATTTCCAACACCTTTTACAAATGAAGTGTTAGAGAATGTAGGGGGGAGAGAGGCCTAATATTTCATGGATGGATTCTCAGGATATCACCAGATATAGATTGTTCAGGAAGATATACATAATACTACCTTTGTGACAAAGTGGGGAAGCTACCATTACACAATGATGCCTTTTGGGCTGAAGAGTGCACCTGCAATTTTATCGAGAGTAGTTTTCACAACCTTTAGAAATTTATTCATAAGTTCCTTGAATTTTATTTAGATGATTGGACTATGTTTATTCTATTAAAATATCATATATAAGTAGTGAGATTAATGTTGACTAGTTGTAGACAATGCCAAATTTCATTGAATTTGAAAAATTGTATTTCATGTGTGCCTTTTGGAATTTTGGTGGGCCATGTGGTATGTAAGCAAGGCATACTAGTGGGTCCTACCAAGATTGCAATTATTATGGTTTTACCACCACCTACATCAATATGACAATTAATAGAAACACAGGGACATATAAGATAATATAGGAAGTTCATTAAAGGATATGTGTAGATTACAACACCCATGAAGAAGTTTTTGAAGAAAGAAGCTAAATTCCAGTGGAATGAGGACTGCTAGAAATATTTAGACACATTGAAGAAGAAGTTAGTGACTATGCCTATTTTGATATTCATAGATTGGAAGAAGTAATTTCATGTTCATTTGGATGTGTTATCCATAGCTTTAGGCGTTGTATTATCTCATCCAAGAGAAAGTGAGTTAGACCACCCAATTTTATTTTCTAGAATGAAGTTGTCAACAACAAAAAAGAACTACACTACAATAGAATGAGAGGGGTTGGTAATGGTGTATGTGTTGCATAAGTTTAGACATTATTTGTTGGGTTCTCATTTAAAGATGTATACAAACCATTCTTCACTTAGTGTTGGGGGGGATAATTTGAAGATGGTTAATTTCTCTCCAATAATATCAATTTGAAGTCATCATTAAACCAAGAAAATGGAATGCAGGACCAGATCACTTATGGTGCATTCTATCAGAAGAATATGTAGGGAATTTAGATGATAGATTACCAAATGTGCATTTATTTATAGTTAAAATGGCGGATGACTACTTCATAGACATTGTGCAATTATTAAGTACATGAATGGCTCCATTGGACATGATAGTTTCACAAAATAAACAATTAGTGGCTAAGGTAGAAGACTATCAGCTAATCATAGGAAACTTATATAAGTTAGGTGTAGATGGGATATTAAGAAAACATGTGTTAGAGAATGAAAGGCCAATGATACTATCATAAGAACATGAAGGTATTGTAGGAGGACACTATGCGGGTAAAGATGTTAGAATATAATGGATGTGCTCATTTAACCATAGAAAATATAGCAATATTTTCACCCAACCATAGGTCGAAGCCACCCTTGAGCACCTTAACCTTGACAGAGAATGATTCCATAAGAAAACCCTAGGCTTAATATCCAAACAAGGTGGCACACCTCTCTCAAAGGATAGTGCACCAAGCAAGAATAACCAAAAGAGGCCAAGAAGAAAGTCCAAACCATAACCAAGATAGAGTCCAAGCCAAAACCGAAATCTGCTAGTTGCAGCAACTACAACTGCAACTCTTCTTCAAACTTGTGCACCATTGTCTTATGCAGTTATGAGAGGTGAGTACAAATGAGCTCAAGCACCCTCTATTTATAGTCCTCCAAGTCACTTAACTAGGCCGAATTATTCTCTTGGAGGCTAATAACTTAATATAAATCATTTTCTTGAGCTGACTTGTCTTCTAGGGTTATTAACCAACTATTTAGGGTTTCTTCTTGCTTCCTGGAATATTCTATTCTCATCAGGGTTACACGTGAAGGTAAATACCTCCCGTGGATACCATAATATCAACACTCCCTTCTATATAGGGAGGTATTGAAGGCAATGGTATTTAGCACAAACATACCATTGAACCGGTAACATCATCATAGTCATGTAGACTATGTCATGATTAGATCACGAGCACCAGCATCACTATCAACGTCAGTTGAAAATATCAACTGCATCATCTCTCGAAACCATACTCTATCTGAGTAATCAAACATGATGCTGAATAAGTCACTCGCTTCAAGGAGTGATACAAGGACCATTCTTCTATACATCCTATAAGAATGACTATCCCAACAGATGATAAAAGTTATGCCATGGACTACAAAGACAATTCATATAGAAATGTCAATATAGGACTATTTTCTAATCAAGTTATATATATTTCTCTCAACTTGTATGGCTTAGAAAATATTGTTCTTGAACCATATTCCTAATTAGGCACAATCTATGCCTTAGGAAAATACTAGTCCATGACATGTCAACAAACTATCAACCTGGACCATTCTCCACAGAGAGAATACCTATCCACCAACGATCTATTCTATCTGGACCATTCTCTGCCTGGAGAATGTTTGTCCACAAGCACACTGACTATCCATCTAGCTGATAATCATTTTCAACACTACTGATAGTCTATGTGGAAAACAGAACAATATTATTCAATAGAACACACATGTGTCTATCCATAGTAGTACACAACTACAATACAGTGGTACACTACCACACCTAGTAGCACACAAATACTCAAAAAGTGACACATAGTCACAACCGGTGGAACAAATCCACCATAGTAGCATACATCTACGGTCCAGAGACATACAGTCTCCATAGAAATCATATCATATGATATCAACTTGCACAGAAAAACAATGTTATGATATAAATTGAATCATCTGGGCCATTCTTCCACTCAAATCTATGATATCTGGAAGAGCATCTTCCCTTAGAAGGTAAAACATCAATCATGAGATACTAGACTATTCTTCTCAAGCATAGACAAATAATTTTCCTTATTTTTGAGCCTCGACCATTCACCTATCTGGGCCACTCCTCTGACACTAAACAAAGTGCAACCTGGAGAGAATGAGTCTACCATAGAGAATGATTATCCCTGATTGATGAATGTGGACTATTCACATATATGGGCCATTCCTTCAGCACTAAACAAAGTGAAACCTAGAGAGAATGAATCTGCTCTAGGGAATGAATATCTAGACCATTTCCTAAGGAAATGATTGTCCTGCACCAACCTCCAAAATGAACCATTCTTCGAAACTGCTCACAACTATGAGCTTTGAAAGAATTATTGTTCAACAAGGTGGACCACTACTGAGAGTGACCGTCAAGAAGAAAAAATGTCCTAGACCATTCCCCCACACTGGCCACAAGGGGAATTTTTGTCTATGGTACATCAACAATCCATCGAACCATTTTCATTACGAAAATGACCGTTCGATCTAGACCATTTTCCAAACTAGAAAATGCCTATCCATATAAAATCTCAAACCACTTTCCGAATTTGAAAGGAACTACTCCTTCTGGACCATTTTTTGAACTGAAAAATGATTGTCCATAAATCAATAACACATCAGTGTTGCCTCCCAACCTGGTAGTCATCTCTTCTCTTTTCAATAAGGAAGTCATCTCCACGATCTCCAGCTTGTTTCTTGAGTACACAAAATCTTTCATCTTGGACAAAGGCTTTACCAAAATATATGCTTATCAAGGAGAATGTAATGCTTGATCTCAATGTACTTTGGTCCTTCTAGAACACTTATTTTCTCTGAAGGATTCATATAGCTATGATCATTATAATATATTATAGTTGGAATCATCGTTGAAAGGGTCAAACTGGAACATGTCCAAGTGGTACTTCTTCTGTCATCATGAGAGTTTGTCATGGATTAGCAATCCATCATCCTAAACTTCCAAGTAATTGTTCTGATACAATATCTCTGTTATAGAAAGTTTCCACCACGCTTCTGCTATTCATTGGAGGCTCTTCACCAAGTTGTTTGAATCTATACAATATCTTATTCCATCTGCATACAAGAGTCTCTTTCTGGTATACCTCAAAAACCTTGAGGTTTCTCTACATATACTTCTTTATTCAATTACTATGTTGAGGAGAACAGTCCTTACGTTCATCTGATGTGAATTCCAACCCATGGATATTGCAGAAGATATAATGGCTCATGTAGAGGTATGTCTGGTTTACTGGAACAAGAAATCATCATAGTCTTATCCCTCCATCTGGGAGAACCTCTAGTTATGAATCTCACAATGCTTCTATTCATAAGTATTTCATACATTGTTCTTCATCATGACTTCTATTTCTTCTGCTTGATTTCTTCTAGTGGATTCAAACCAAGCTGGTAGTCTTGTGATTCTTGATATAGTGATTGGTTGTTCTAGATTTTCTTTCTATCTTGGAATCTTCATGTTCTTCCTCATGTTTCTGTTTAGCTCTTGGGTCCATGAATTTTTCTATAGATTCCATGCCCTGAAGTTTCCAACTTCTTCCTTTCATCATAGGATAATGGATGTGGATGGAAAACCAAGGATACTTTAAGGCTTCTTTTTTAAGAGGAATTCTTCAAAAGTCAAACTTAACATGTGATGCTTTTCATGGTTGCTACCATTGATGGGAAAATGGATAGATACTACATAATATTCAATGGACCATATTATCTAGGATTATCTCCCTCCTAATCCTTGCTTCATGCATGAATGCATGCACTTATTTTGGAATTATATAATCGTCTCCCTCCATATAAGAGAGTCCACGCTACAATATGCATATTTATTTCCTTCTGCAAAGTGTCATAGGTCTCTTTATAATTTCCTCTTGAATGCTGACTTCTTTCTATTTTTACTTCTTCCAGGTTTCTTCAAGTTTCATTCTAATTTCGCTAGTTGTAATAGCTTCCGTAGGAATTGTTACCAAGGATTGTCAATGTACTTCATATTTCCATGTGCATTTCTTGTCTTAGAATCATCATGATATCAATCCTTATCTTGTTATTCTTCCATAGGTATTGTTTCTCTTTGAACATCTTATCTTCTAAGAAATAGATATGCAAGATATGTACATAAACTATGTAAACATGGTATGTACAATAACTATGAAGAATATTGTTACCTTGTCTTAGAAGAAGAAGTTTGTTTTATCCTGTTTGGTCTTCTTTGAGGGTTTCCTTTCTTCAAAAACTGATGCTTCATGTGTTTCCTTCCTTTTCTTTAGCTCGGGACAATGATTCTTGTAGTGACCATATTTTTGACAATTGAAGCATTGTATTTTTGACATATCTTTCTCTTGATTTGGCTTCTTCTTTGAGCCAAACTTCCTTTTAATCCTGAAATTCTTGAACCTTGTTGTGAAGGCTTGATCATCGCATTTATTTTTGGGTTTCTCTTTTGTACTAATCCTTGATTATTCTTGTGCACAACAAGTCCAAAGTTCTTCAAATGTAGGATACTCCTTCCTTGTGTTCACTCTTGCGGAAAATGCATCCCATGTCTTGGGAAGACCATTGAGTACTATATTTACCAATTCCTTCTTTAAAATGATCTCTTCAATAGCTTGTAGTTGATCTCTTAACTAAGATATCCTCAAAAATCATGATGTTATGTTTTCATCATCATTCATTTTCATGTCACAGAGCTCATTCTTCAAACTCATTACCTGTTCAATGTTTTTGATTGAGAAGAGGTTTGTTAGGGCATCGTACATATTCTTAGATGAGTCAAGATGGGAGATGTAGGTTATCAGGTGGTATTTTATAGAGTCCACTATGATACTCATGGCATTGATGTCATTGTCTTTGAACTTCTCCAAAACTGCAATGTTCTAAGGTTCCTTCTCTTTCCCTTCTTCAAACTGTGGTTCCATGATCTTTCCTTTCACGATGTCCAACACCTTAGTCTTGGAAAGGATGAGGTCAATCCTTGTATTTCATGCTCTGAAGTTAGAATCCCCTTCTAACTTTTTTTATGACTTCATAGAGTAAGTCATAACTTCTTTGACTTGGTCAACCCTTGATTTTTGACCAAAAACTCAAACTTGACGTCTTAGCTTTCTGAGAGTACCATAATATGCGCTAGGCTAAGGTGCACTAGGCTATCCATAAATTATGTCAATCTCTTCACTTAGGGTGCCTCAACAAGAGGGTTAGGGTTTCGTTGTTGTAGCAAAAACTGGCTCCATCTGCAACTATAACTAAACAAATCCTCCCAATCTATCTTCTAGTGGTTAGACTCCCCGAAGATAGTGTGGGATCATAAACTATTAGAATATAATGGATGTGCTCGTTTAACCATAGACAATATAGAAATATTGTCACCCAACCATAGGCCAAAGCCACCCTCGAGCACCTTAACCTTGACAGAGATTGATTCTGGAAGCAAACCCTAGGCTTAATAGCCAAACAAGGTGGCACACCTCTCTCCAAGGATAACGCACCAAGAAATAATAACCAAAAGAGGCCAAGAAGAAATTCCAAACCATAACCAACAGAGAGTCCAAGCCAAAACCGAAATCTACTAGTTGCAGCAGTTGCAACTGCAACTCTTCTTCAAACTTGCACACCACTATCTTATGAAGTTATGAGAGGTGAGTACAGATTATCTCAAGTGCCCTCTATTTATAGTCCTCCACGTCACTTAACTGGGCCAACTTCTTCTCTTGGAGGCTAATAACTTAATACAAATCATTCTCTTGAGTCGACTTGTCTTATAGGGTTATTAACCAACTATTTAGGGTTTCTTCTTGCTTCTCGAAATACTCTATTCTTGTCAGGGTTACATGTGGAGGTAAATACCTCCCATAGCTACCATAATATCAACAAAAGAGACATCACAAAAGATTTTGTGTGCAGGGCTCTAGTGGCCCACACTTCATAAGGATGATAAAGAATATTTCCAATCATGTGATGTTTGTCAAAGGGTTGGAAAGCCATCCAGAAGGGAAGAGATGCCCTTACATCCACATGTTACACTACAATATTTTGATAAATGGGAAATAGACTTAATTGGAACGATCAATCCACCAACCAGGAGATCATGAGATAGGTATATAATCACTACGCCAAAGTATTTGACTAGATGGGAAGAAATAACACCAGTTACAGACTGCAACGCAAAGATTACTATTCAATTTCTATTTGAGAATGTCATTATAATATTTGTATTCCTGTGCATTTTACTGAGTGATCAAGGGACACACTTACTGAATAATACAATTACAACATTAACTAAGGAGTTTCAAATTCACCATCATAGGAGCATGTCGTATCACCCTCAGGAAAATGGGATAGTATAATCCTTCAATAAAAATTTAGAGAATGCTCTGAAAAATATCTGCAACATAGGAAGGGATGATTGGGACTTGAGGATCCATAGAGTATTATGGGCATATATGACTACAAGAAAAAATTTGACAGGATAGAAACCTTTTAGGTTGGTATATGGGAAAGAAGTAGTAATTCCAATGGAATTTATTGTGCCAAGCTTGCGCGTTGCAGTGATTGTTGATATTTCAAAGTCTAACACATTAGAGGGAAGATTTTCACAGTTGTTACAACTCGAGTAAGACCGATTTGTTGTAGGATTCCATCAATAAGTCCAGAAGGCAAGAGAAAAATCATGGCATGATAGGAATATTAAACATAAAAAATTTCAAGTGGGAGACTTAGTGTTGCTATATGACAACAAGTTCATGCAACACCCAGAGAATTTTAGGATGCATTGATTAGGACCATATTGTTGCTACTGAGAGGGGGGTGAATCAGTATCAAGTACAATTTAAAAATATTTTTCAAATTATACTTAAACCATTCAATTATATCCAATGATCATTGAACAATAGTATAAGAGTTACACCAATACACCATGCACAATATATGAGAAATAATCAATAGTTATTGTTCAAGGCAAGTAATGACTTCCAAAGGTAGCTACAGCTTCCAAATGTAAAGGGAGGGATAAAACTCCAAGAGGAATATATAATCCTCCAATATCAAGAGAGTTTTGAACTCTCCATCCTTGCCCCTTCCTTCCACCCAAGAATATATGAGAGATAATAAAACTTTACATTAAATCATCACCATCAACCAACCATCACATAGAACCTGATAATGCTTCCTGAGACTTCTTCAATTTATGCAATTATTCAATTCTTGGAATACTTTGATCCTGTAGATAATATTGTTCAATGTATTCTATGAAACTTCTCCAAGTTTCATTCCTTGAATCCTCCCCAAAAAGAAGTTATAGAGAGAATGGTAGACCTTGTTCAATTTTGGTTTATTCAGGAGACCAAACTTGTATAGAATGCCCCACGCTCAATATTTAACATCATATTCTGAAACTCTCACACAAGAAACTAAAGTTTGTACTCTTTCCAATGCAATTTTTCCCACTTCATTTTGATTCTCTATGAAGACGTTATGATTTTTTTACCAAGAACACCTGTTTATTGACTAGCTTCAGGACTGGTCAAAAACCCTATCTTCCACAGAGTGTATATCCATAATTATAGTGAATCAAGAGCTGAAAATTTACCACAGGTAACTTGATATGTCTTCTCAATACCATAGAAATTTCACCATCTGAATCTCTGCAATCTCATGCTTTATGACCAAGATTATTGCACTTGTAACATACAATACTTTGATCTGTTAATGGGTCAAATGGATTATAATTTATGTTGATAAGTCTATCAACATTTCCATATCTACCATTTTCACCATTCATGTAGATTTCATAGTTATTCCTTTCATTGATTCTACAATTGATTTCCTTGTGTCCAAAATTTCCACAAGTATAACAATGTCCAAGAAAGAAATTTTGATACCTGGGAGTAAGTGATCCTCTTTGTGGTGTGGTCCATCTGGGTTCACGATCTATTCTTCTGTAGTTTCCTTCATAATGATTTATTTCATACCTGATGGGTGAGGATATTCTTGATGTCTCATTCCTTCTAAATTCTAGTCTTCTATCTTGTTGTTCAACTTGTTCATGAGTGTTGGTTTCATCATTTTCATCTTCCTTCTCTTGTTTTGTTGTCTTCAAAATGTCATTGTATCCTAGTCCTGTCTTTTCATTTGGAGATCTTTGATTTCTAAGGATCTCATCTAATTTTTCAGTGCTTTTTTCGATCTTCTTTAATTTTTTTGTTGCCAATAGTAGCTCCCCTTTTGTGTGATCCAATTTTTCTTTGAATTTCTCATAATATTCTAATTGTTCCTTCAAGATATTAATGGTATTTTCAAGCTTGTAATTATCTTCTTCACAACTACTCAATTCACATTTTAGTATTATGTTTTTGTTTCTAAGCCTGCTATTTTCATTTTCAACATGTTTCAAATTTTCAAGATTCTCATCTTCTTGTTCACTCTTGGCATTGTCTTTGTATCCCCAAAAGGAATCAAGGTTGGTTTCTTTGTCTGAATCTTCTTCACAAATGATTTCTTCTTCTTTAGAATTCTTGTGATCATCATCCTAGTTTTCTTGGGTTATGAAGAGGACTTCTCCTCCATCATTATCTTATTCATCACTCTCATCTGAGGAGATGTCATCATCCTTGGAGTAGAAGCTCTTTTTATTGTTGATACTTCTCTTTTTATAGTAGCAGTTTTCAACAATATGTCTTATTCTACCACAGTTAAAGCATTTGAGAGGAGACTTACCTTTGTATCTTCCACTTCCCTTCTGAAACCTTCTTACAAAATTTTCTATTTCTTCATCAAGGTCGTTATCCTTTTCTTTTGTCTTCTTTATGGCTTTAAAGGTTGCTTCATTGTTTGGTTGGTCACGTTCTGTACCTGTTCTCATTTCATATGCTATAAGACACCCATGTAATTCATCCATTGTCATTTTGGTCAAGTCCCTAGTTTCTTCAAAGGTGGAGACCTTAGAATCATACTTCAAGAGAAGTGATCTCAAAACTTTTTGTACAACCAAAAATTCATCGAGTTATTCACCTAATCCTCTGATAGCATTAACAACTTCATCAACTCTAAGAAGATAGGTTTCAATATCTTCCTTTTCATTCATCTTCAAATTTTCAAATTATGCTCTATGTCATTGAAGCTTGACCTGCTTAAATTTTGAATCACCTTCGTAGATACTCTTGAGTTTGTCCCATACCTCTTTAGCAGTGTTGCAGCCCATCAATTTTCTAGCAATGGTTGGTGCCAATGCTGCTAGAATAACATGTCTGGATTTTGAATTACAACTCATAAGCTTCTTCTCATTTGGATCGGTTGGAGCATTATTTGGGATTACATAGCCATTTACAACTGAGTACCAAATTTCTACTCCCAAAGTCGTTAGGTAAGTTTTCACTCTATCACTCCAGTATGCATAATTTCTTCCATCAAATTTTTGAATCCCATTTGAAATTTTCTCATGGTCATCCATCTCTGCTTAGGATTTTCCTTCCAATGGTTAAATTGTTCTGAAGGCAACCTGCTCTGATACCAATTGTTGATACTAAGAGGGGGGTGAATTAGTATCAAGTACAATTTAAAAACCTTTTTGAACTTATACTTAAACCATTCTATTATATCCAATAATCAATGAACAATAGTATAAGAGTTACACCAATACACCATGCACAATATATGAGAAATAATCAATAGTTATTGTTCAAGGCAAGTAATGACTTCCAAATGTAAAGGGAGGGATAAAACTCCAAGAGGAAGATACAATCCTCCAATATCAAGAGATTTTTGAACTCTCCATCCTTGCCCCTTCCTTCCACCCAAGAATATATGAGAGATAATAAAACTTTACATTAAATCATCACCATCAACCAATCATCACATAAAACCTAATAATGCTTCCTAAGACTTCTTCAATTTCTGCAATTCTTCAATTCTTGGAATACTTTGATCCTATAGATAATATTATTCAATGTATTCTCTAAAACTTCTCCAAGTTTCACTCCTTGAATCCTCCCCAAAAAGAAGTTATAGAGAGAATGGTAGACCTTGTTCAATTATGGTTTATTCAAGAGACTGAACTTGTACAGAATGCCCCCCGCTCAATATTTAACATTAGATTTTGAAAATCGCACACAAGAAACTAAAGTTTGTACTATTTCCAATGAAATTTGTCCCACTTCATTTTGATTCTCTATGAAGACGTTATGATTGTTTTACCCGGAACACCTGTTCATTGATTGGTCAAAAACCCTATCTTCCACATAGCGTATCTCCATAATTATAGTGAATCAAGAGATGAAAATTTTACCATGGGTACCTTGATATGTCTTCTCAATACCATAGAAATTTCACCATCTGAATCATTCTAGAAAAAACGTTATAGAGAAAATGGTAAGATGACCTGAAAATAACATACCTTAGAACACATCACCAAAAAACTTCATCCTCCCTTGAAATCCGGCCTTCTTTACTTCTGATTTCCTCTGAAATTCAAATTGTGTATCAAATGAATGTATAATGATATTTATTTATACCATTTATGTCACTTACTTTTAACATTAGGGCCGACCTGACACTTTCTTATTTTTTAATTATGTTATTTAATTATCTTCAGGTCCTACATGTACTTTCTTCTTCAATTCACTTTGTGATCTTCAAAAATTTATTTCTCCTCAACCATGTGGATCCATGTGATGGGCCACATACCACCAGAAACAACATGATGTATACTATCCATCCATGGGTGTTGTATCTGCATGTGCATTTTCCTTCATGTCCAAATACCTTCATCAATATTGCAGTCCAAAACCCATGGCTAGGGTTGACATCAATGACAACAACCAATCTTCCAACACATATGTGATCAAGTATGTAACATAAGCAGGTGTTGTGCAACTAAAAATGTTGAATGGTGAATTCTTAGGGGTACTGGTGAATTGGATTCGGTTGAAAATTTATAGGGACAACCAACTGTTTGTGCATTATTTTGACTTGAGCAATAACTTATGTACCATAGTAGTGTATTATAGTAAGAAAAAGAAAAAGGAAAAACAAAAAAAAGAAAAAGAGGAAAAAGTAATAAATAAATTTAAGGAAAGAAACACAAAATTGAAGTGTTAGTCAAGGGTCAAGAAGTTAATATAGTTTAGATAAATAAATAAATAGGAGAATGTCATGGATGAGAACAAAGAGTATTGAAAAATATAATCAAACTGCACAGGGGAAGGCTTAGAAGATTAAGGAAATCATTAGAAGTTTTCCACCCATCGAGAAGATGACGACCATGCAAGAGAGTAAGAAACTATACTCTGAGATGAACCAGCTGAGGTTCAAGCAAAAATCTCACATGAAACAAATAGAGATGCTACAAGAAGAGGCATTAAAGGTTACATAGGAAATAACAGAAGCACAATGCAGGATCAAACAAGCAGTGGAACAAGATGAAGATAAACGATAGACTCATATCACTATATAATTAGTAGAAACAATTTTTTTGAATGAAACAAAGGTCAAGGAGAACACCAACACAACAAAGGATATTTTTGAAAAATTTAAGGAGAAGTTGAAAAAGTCTTAAGTGTCTCGGGACAAGACACAAGTGAGTGTTGGGGGTCTGTTGGGCATGCATTTTGGATGAGAATAACTAAGTTTTGGGAGTTGTGCCATAGAAAATGAAAGAGAAAAATACAAGACCAGAGTGCACAAAAAGGGCGCATTGTGTGACGAAAAAGCAGGAAAATCAACAAATCGACACAAAAGAAGGAAAAATAGCAGTTTGGCACAAAAGTAGGAAAATGGTTATGACCCATTATGGTTTTGGGGATAAGTTGTTATGAACCATTAGGGTTTTCATCCCCACTTCTATGTATAAATATGTAAAGGGTTGAGAAATATTAGGCTATTGAGAATGAGATATTAAGTTGTTCATGATTGATGAAAAGAAGTTTATGCTTGAGGTTTTGGGGAATATCTTTTGGGGATAGGAACATATCTGAGAATTTGGAGAGATATGCTCATACTGTTGAGCGACTAGGAAGGTTTTGGGATTAAAATATGTTGTATATTTTGTAAGTGTAGTGCAAAAGACTGGGGTGATTATTGCATGAATACTAATATAAGAGACTAACAATTGTGGACATAGCCAAAGGATTGGGTGAGCCATGTTAAAATCCCATGTCTAATGTCTTTGTTTGTTTGATTATTCATGGATGTTATGTTTATGAATGATTAGTGTAGATTTTCTTAACATATGGTTGATGCATAATAATAATGAATGATTCAATGGGTTGGTTATGTTGTGATCTATGTTATATTGTTTATACACGCTAGGGTTTAGGGTAATAGATGAATCTTATATGGGTTAATGTCGCAAAACTATTATGGTAAAAGTAAGGAATTGTTAGTTAATGGAAGTCACACATAGGGTTTATTGACTAATAAAAGAATGTTAAATAAGGATAAGTCACATAGGATGAATAATTATTAATGGTTATGTTGATAGAATCACATCCCCTCATCTCTGTAGAAATTTGGATCCTGCAGCCCTAGTAGATGCCTTGGGTGAGACTTCACTTGCATGCAGGTGATGCCGAAAGGGACAGTATCTAAAGGTTTTTTTTTGGTTGAATAACTATAACCCAGGGTCTTATAATTGTGTGCAAACACTCTTCTTTCTTGGATTATCTTCAAATGTGCACATATATCTTGTATTTATAGTGTTTATGCATTCACTTATGAGGCCAACTTGCAAAAATAGATGGGTTGACCTGTACTTTCTTACTGGGTTGTCCTAACAAAATATTTTATATCCCATCATTCCTATGGAGTTAGAGGGAATAGTATATACCATTGGAAAATTATCACAATAAAATTTTCAACCATATATCCTATGCTCCCATTTGAACCAGGTATTGAGAGTAAAAAACATTCAAAGATAGGGTATCCAAATTTAGCATCAAAAATCCAAAAAAAATATTTCCAGCAATATCCATATTGGAATCTTTATATTGGACATCTATATTATCCCCCTATTTTTGACGTTAATTACAACAATATTTCCAATAATCTCACCCTTTATCATTGATGGAAACCCTTAGTCAATTATGTAATAATTCCCTTGTCTACAATTGTCCTTGTTTGTATAATTCTTCCTATGTCTGCAATTTCTCTCCCTTTGACATCAATTGAAAAGGGTTGCTCCCCCTAAGCTCCTTCCTAACTTCTATATGAGATATTCAAATGTGTCTCTGGGAAGGGGTTTGGTAAAAATATTTGTAACATGTTCTTTGGTGGAAATGTATTCCATATTGACACTTTTCTCGGCTACATGTTCTCTTAGGAATTGGTACTTTATGGGAATATGATTTATTTTTTAGTGCATAATAAGATTGTTTGAAATGTTGACTGCACTTGTGTTGTTGCATATGATTGATATTGATTGATCATATTATACCTTAGTATCCTTCTGTGTATTCTTCATCCATAGAACTTGTGTGCAACATGAGTTTGTTGTAATATATTTGACTTCTACTATGGATAGAGAGATTAAAGTTTAATTCTTGTCAACCATGATACTAGACAGTTTCCTAGAAATAATTATCCTCCACTGGTACTTTTCTTATCATCAATAACTCCTTCCCAATATGCATATGTATATGATTTTAGAGTGATGTCCTTACTTCTTGAATACCATAAGCCAAAGTTAAATGTTCCCTTCATATATCTGAAAATTATATTTACTTCGTTCACATGTGTTTCTTTTGGTGTAGATTGAAATATTGCAACCAATCCTACTACTTGCATGATGTTTGGTCTTGATGGTGCCACATATAGTAGGTAATTTCCAATCATTGACCTGTATAATGTTTGGTTTTCTTCTGGAGATTCATCATCTTTCTCAACTTACATTTTGTGATCATGGGTGTATTAACATGTGCATAGTCTTCCATTCCAAATTTCTTCAACGTTTCCTTCATATATTTGGTTTAAGAAATGAATATTCCTTTGTTGGATTGAGAAATCTGCAACCCTAGAAAGAATGACAATTCTCCAAGCATGGACATCTCAAATTCCTTTTTCATTTCTTTTGAAAACTTTTGGATCATTCTATTATCATTACTTCCAAATATGATAACATCCACATAAACCATAATGATTAATATATTTTTGTTTTCTTTTTTAATGTAAATATTGGTGTCTTCATCTCCTCTTTTGAAACCTTTTTTTTGTAGGTATTTGTCAAGTCTTGAATTCCAAGCTCTAGGAGCTTGATTTAGTCCGTAGAGTGATTTATTTAGTTTGCATAAACGATATTTTTTTTTCTTACAATTGAAGTACTTTTGTATGTTCAATATATACTTCTTCTTCTAAATTTCCATTTATAAAGGCCAACTTGACATCCATTTGATAGACTTTGAAGTTTTTGAAACAGATAAATTCCAAAATCATTTTGATTGCTTCTAATATTGCAACTAGAGAAAAGGTTTCTTCAAATTCAATACTATCAAATTGATCATTCCCTTGACATACCAATCTTTATTTATTTCTTACTACTTGTCCATCTTCATCCAATTTCTTTCTGAAGATCCATTTGGTTCCAATCACATTCTTGAATTTTTGTCTAGGCACAAGTTCCAATGTCTCATTATTCTCGATCTAATTTAGTTCTTCTTTCATAGCATTAACCCAATGCTTATCTTCACTAACTTATGAAAAGTTCTTGGGATCTATTTTAGATAGAAAATAAAATTTCAATCTTCTTATTGTTTGAACTCATGTATCTATATCACCAAGAATATGATTTTTTGGATGATGCTTTTGAACAAATTTGGATGGTGTCTTTGGATTATGACATTCTATTTCTTCTTTTTCTTTCTTTTATTCTTAATCCTTTTCTCGTTCTCTATAAATTGTCTCCTTTGGATCTTTTTTTTTGTGACATTTATTTTTGAGTTATTGCTTCAGCCACTCTTACAGCAATACTACCTACAATCTTGCACAATATTTTGTTGTAGCATTTGAAGGCCTTGCTTCCAGATGCATATCCAACAAAGGTACCTTCATCTGTTTTGGAATCAAAATTTCCTAAATTACATTCATTTCTCTTTATATAGCACTTGATCCCAAATACTTTGAAGCATTTGACTGTATCTAGTCTACCTTTCCATAATTCATAAGGTGTCTTATTTTTGTTCACTCTAATGTTTGCTCTATTCAAGATGTAGATTGTTGTGCTGATTGTTTCTCTCCAAACAATGTATGGTAGTTTGGATTCATTCAACATTGTTCCATCCATTTCTTGTACATTTTTGTTATTCCTTTCTACAACTCCATTTTTCTATGGATTCCTTGCCGCCGAAAAATTTCTCTTGATTCTGTGATTCTCACATAATTCATCAATTTACCCATCTCCTATTAGGTATGTGTTATATTATTTACAAAATTGAACCCATGTATTGTACATTGATATGTGAGAAAAGGGGGTTTGGAGGGTTCTTAGCACTCGCTATCTGGGAGGGTTGTGGGGTTCAAGGGCAGGAGTCCCTAAGAAAAAACAATTGGTCCATTTTTGGTGGTTTTTGCATCCATTTTTGGTGATTTTTCGGCACATGGTTTTTGTCGATGGGTTTCTAATTACGGTGAAGGAATTAGGGTTGTTGACTAATACGGGTCAATGGATTAGGGATCTAGATGTCATGGGATCCTATATGTATATTATATTTTAAATAATGAATATAATGAATATAATATTAGAGGTGCAACTCTAAACATGTTTTTGGTTTTCCCGATTTGGGTTTCCAGGGTAAAATTATATGTGTAATGTGTGTGTGCAATTGTATCTTTTCTATTTTGTTAATAACGTGTTTGTATTAATTAATTGTACAAGGTTAAAATCTACATTTCGTATCATATAAATGATTGGCTTCAGGGGGACGCATTTGTGGTTAGGGATTTGGATTGAGCCTATGATAAGCCTTGTTACAATGGGAGATCTGGGGTATTGATTCTTCAAGTGAAAAGAAATGGAAAGTAGTTCAAAAATAGAGATCAATAAATTTAATGGGAAACATTTTGAGTTGTGGAAGCTCAATATGGAATATGTTTTGGTAGACAAAGATCAGTGGATTGTGGTGCATACATGTACTACACCTATAGTAACGTCAACAAAACACTGTAAAACATTGGATCAGAATGAAAACATAACAATTTGGTTGTGTCTCTCAGATTTAGCATTACTGGATATGTCAGGGGAAGATACAACAAAGGAATTATGGGATAAGTTGGGGAATTTGTATCAGTATAAGTCCCTTGTAAAAAACATTTCTTGTGGAAGAAGCTATACCACCCGAGGATGAAATATGGAGACTTGGTGACAGAGCATTTGAATTCCTTCAATATAGTGGTAAGTCAATTATTATCTGTTGATATTAATATTTTTGATGAAGACAAATGTATCATTTTATTATTCTCTTTACCAAACTTGTAATACAACTGGGAATAGGTAGTAATACAACTGCTTTAAGTTTCGATGATGTGGTCTCATCCTTGTTGTCATAGGAGTCGAGGCAAAAGAACATGGAAGGACATAGCACATATGCATTATTTGCAAGAGGATGTGCCTAAGATAGAAATACATCTAAGTCTTCAAGTAGTAGATATAAATCTAAGGGAAGATCTAAATCTCCCAGAAAGTTTGTAAAGGTATGGTAGAGATGTGGAAAAGAAGCAAACTACAAGAAACAATGTAGATCCAAAAGTGTTGAGAGAGGAAAGGGATCTAAATATGCTCCTTCTACAGAAGAAAAATCCTCCAAGGAATAAGGAGGGGATGTGTACTTGGCTTCTTCAATGACATATGTAGATCATGAGGCATGTTTGGTTAACATAGGTGCATCCTTTCATATGACCCCTCATAGTGAGTGATTTTGTGAGTATGAAAGGTGCGATGGAGGTGATGACTCGATAACAAAAATAATAGGATGAGTAAAATTCAAGTTGAATCACATGGATGGAAGGATTATGACACTCCCTAGTGTTTTTCACATCCCAATATGGGCCATAAATTTGATTTTTGTACGAAAAAATGGACGATGCAGGGGTAAAAATAGTGTTTAAAAAAGAAATCTATGTGATGGCTCGATGAGCAATGGTGTTGTTGAAGGGAGTTTAGACTGGAAGTTCGTATAATATTAAAGGAAGAACTATTAGTAATGGGTGTAATAGTTCCATTGTTCTTGAGATTAGATATGAAGAATAAAAAACTCCTATAGTCTCTATAGAGAAGGCTATGTTGTGGTATCAAATACTAGAGAATATCAAAGAGAAGGGATTTAGACTACTACACAATAAAGGTATGGTTGAAGGTATGTCTAACCGCTCTTTGGATTTTGATTTATGTGAAAATTGTGTATATGGGAAGAAGAATCAGGTAATATTCCCCTCTAGTTCAACAAGGGAAGAGGGAACTTTACAATTGTTGCACAATGATGTGTTTGGACCTATGTCAGTTCCATCACTAGGAAACTATGTGTACTATGTCTAATTTATAAATGAATTCTCAAGGAATACTTGGATATATTTCCTTAGGAATTAATATGAAGTCCTTGACAGGTTTAAATATTTTAAGGTTGATCTTGTGGAAAACAAAAAAAGAAAATAATTAAGTTGTTGAGGACAGATAGTGGTGGAGCGTTCCACATAAATGAATTCAAAGAATTATATAAGAAGAGCGATATAGAAAGGTATAAGACTAATCCATATACAACTCAATAAAATGGATTTGCAGAAAGGATGAACATGATGTTGATGGAAAAATAAAGGTGCATTCTTAGTGGTGTTGGGTTAGCAAAGGAATTATTGGCAGAGGCAGTGGGTATTTCATGTTACCTGGTCAAAAAAAAATGTTCTGGAATCAAAATTTCCTAAATTATCTTCATTTCTCTTTCTATAGCACTTGCTCCCAAATATTTTGAAGTATTTAACTGTAACCAATCTACCTTTCAATAATTCATAAGGTGTCTTATTATTGTTCACTCTAATTTTTGCTCTATTCAAAATGTAGATTGTTGTGTTGATTGCTTCTCTCCAAACAATGTATGTTATTTTGGATTCATTCAACATTATTTGAGCCATTTCTTGTAAAATTTTGTTCTTCCTTTCTACAACTCCATTTTTCTATGGATTCCTTGTTGCCGAAAAATGTCTCTTGATTCCATGATTCTCATAGAATTCATCAAATTCATAAGAGGTAAACTCACCACCTCTGTCCAATCTTAAGAACTATTTTTTTTTAAATCAGACTTATTTTCAACTAAGGATTTGAAATCTTTAAACTTCTCAAATGATTCATATTTTTTTTTAATAAATGTAACCCATGTCATTCTTTTGTAATCATCAATAAGTAACATAAAATAACTCTCACCTTTTAAAGTTTATGTTCTTGTTGGCCCACAAAGGTCCATGTGTATAAGTTCCAATGGATTTTATGTTGAGCACTCCTTTATATTTAAACTAAATCGTGTCTACTTCCCATGCTGAGATGGATTACACATATTGTCGGTAGGTTTTGATAGCTTTGGAATATATCTTACTACTTGTGTCTTGTAGAGTTTTACTATATTTTCAAAGCTTTTATGACCTATCCTTCTATGCCATAACCAAATTTTGTTTACTTTTCCCATACAAAATTTTTCTCTTTTGACTTCATCGAGAACATATACATTGCTTGGGGTTATATTTGCATTTTCCACTAATATTCATAAACCTACTTTCCTTATCTCACATCCTTTATAATGAAATGTGAGGGTGTAACCTTGATCACACATTTGACTAACACTTAGAAGATTGTGTTTTAACCCTTCAACATACAAGACATTATGTTTTTTAGTCTTTCCATTATCAAGAATAATAGTACCTTTTCCAACTATCCTTGTAGAAGAATTATCCCCAAAGGTAATGCTAACTCATTTATCTTCCTTTAGGGTGAGAAATTTGTTCTGATTCCCTATCATGTGTTTTGAACATCCACTATCAATGTACCATTGGCTTCATTTGTCTTGAGAATACATTGCAAGTCCACATTCTTCCTTGTTTGGATATTCTTTCTTCCTTTTACATATCTTTGTGTATTCGTATTTGTGCTTGGTAAGAACATATTCTTCCCTATTTTTCTTAGGATAATGTATTATGCTACTTCTACAGTCATGTGCTATGTTCCCATAGTTATTGCACTTATAACATTTATTATTGTAATAAATTAGGGGAGAAAATAAATTATAATTTCTATCAACAAACCCATGAGAACTTATGTTTTTTTTGCGCACATAATAATTCTTTGAGGTATTATAAGAACATTTATTTCTATCTCTCATGTGATCAATTCTTGCATAAGCTCTACAATCTAGTTCTTTGTGACCAAAATTATTGCAAGAAAAACAATAGCCAAGAAAGAGATTTTAGTACTAGGTTGTGAAATGCCTTCTTGGTGGAACAACTCTTCCGAAATCATTCTTGTTGTTCATGTGATAAGAATTAGGTTTTTGTTGGTCATCATTTCCTTTCCTTCTACTACTTTCATTTTTTATGGAGCCTTTGAGAATATTAGCATAGGTTTTAGGATTTTTTTCATTTTCCTTTTTTGATGGCTTTTTTATCTTAGTGCTTACATCTCCCTTGAGGGTTTTTTGTTTTTATTAATATCCAAGACCTATATTAATGAATGATGACCTTTGGTAATTGAGAATATTATCTAATATTTCAATACTCTTTCCAAACTTCAAGATTCTACTCAACTCATTAGTTGTTTTCTCTAGCTCCTTTCTTAAGGAAATGATTTCAACCTCTAGCTTCTCACAATTTTCTTCCTTTTATTTCAGTTGACTTCTCACCACTTCTTTTATCCTTCTTTCCTCTTCTAGTTGAGTCTTAAGGATGATAAATATTTTTTTTTGTTTCATCAAGAGCATGATCTTTCTTTTCATATTTCTACAATTACTCCTTCTTCTTTTTATTATTTCCCCTAAGTATGTCTATATCTTCTAAGGAACTAACGAGTTCTGCTTCAAGATTCACTTCCCCATCAATGCCTTTTCCTTTTGAATCTCATTTTCCTTTTTGATTTTCTTCTTTTTTGAATCAATAGAATTTGTATCCATGGCCATGAAGAGGAATTATTCTTGACTAGCCATGTGTTCTCCCAATATGTTCCTTTCGGTGGTTAGACTGTTTCTAAAGGAACCTTCTCTAATACCAATTGTTGAACTTATGCTTATACTGAGAGGGGGGGGGGGTGAATTAGTATAATATACTTTTTACTTTAAATGAGGATTCATCAACCATTGATTAATTTTAAAACAATAAATTCATGTAAACTCAAATCATAGTACACATAAATTAATTTGGAAACCCTTGTGGGAGAAAACCACAAAAATTAACTTTATAAATATCTGTAGGAACCAACCTACTATTAGAAATATCATGAGCACTAACCTTACAGAGACACTAGTATATTTAGTTGAGCACCAAACCAACAATATATTGTGTAGGAACCAACGTACTAGAGACACAAATATCTTCATCTTAGCACCAAATCAACAAGATATTATGTAGACACCAACCTACTGGAGACACCAATCTCCTTACCTGAGCACCAACTCAATAATACTTGTATAGGTACCAATCAAATATATTCATACATAGAGTAATTTTGACTTCACCGACATGCTTCATACTTAATGCATTTCACAACATCATCATACCCTTAAATTTCATGCTCCATTGCCTCTCCTTGCTTCATACCCCACACATAGCTTCAAACCCTAGTCATATTTATCCTCCATTCCCTGGAAAACATAATAGCATCATTACTAGAATATAATTCCATATTGTAGCTTCAAAACCTCAAAAAAATGCACTTTTCAACATCATAGACCTTAGTCCTTCATAAAAAAAAACCTTAAAACTCCACGAAAACTCCTATTTCACACCTTTACACCCCAATAATACTCCCCAACTCCCCTTGTGCACCCTAGATCTCTTATGTGCACTTGTACTTGCTCTTCTTGCCTGGATTCTCTTCAAATGCACACATCTATCATGTAAGAATTGTAAGAATTGTTTCCAACCTTCTCCAATATTTTTAAAGGCCCACATCTTAGTATTTTTATTTTCTTTCATGATTCTTGTAACCTTTATGTTTAAGGCTCTAAGAAACTATGTATCAAACTTGGAACATATTTTCATGTTGATAATGTCTAGCCTCATATTCTCTTGAGATTTCTTCAAATTCTATTCTATATAAGTTAAAAAAAAATATGCTTGATCCTATATATATAATTATTTTCCTTTAATGCATCACACAAGGCATTTTCCCTATATTCAAGTTGTCCATATACAATATTTAATAGTGATGTTGGAAAGTGTATGAAAACTTTTCCAAAACGGGACAAACTAATAGAAGTGTGTACAACAATATTATAAGAATTTTATATGTAAACTAAAATATGATATCATTTCCTTGGGTGCTTGTGATTGTATCTTCTCAAAGGCTAAAGCAAAGTCCTATTAACTACCTCCATTTAGTACCCTTTAATTTATGGGTGAAAGAAAATTTATCTCTTCATTTTGGTAACTAACTTATTCAACAATGAATTTGAAAGTCTAATAAGAAATATAGTATCTCTATTAGAGCTTATGCTCCTTGAAATCCCAAAGTGCACCCAAACACTTTCAAATAAAAAATTTCCAGCTTCTTGTCCTTTAATTTTGTTTTTAGAAGAGATGACAATGCACATATTATTGAACCTATCTACTACCACATACATGAATTGATTCCCTCCGCAAATTCCATGTATATGACTTCCCATTACCTTGTATGAATTGGGAGTGAATTGTATAGTCCTTGCATCATGTTATGCGACTTCTGGGTACAACATAAAATATAATCTCTAGTAAACTTGGATACTTTTTCTTGCATCTTGGGCCAATAATCATTCCTCTATCACTTATACATAGTATTTATAACACCAAAATGACCAGTAACCTTGGATATGTGATCATACCTTATCTATTGTACTATTTCTCTATTCAATGCATAAATCCTCCCCATATTGTAGAGTAATACATCTTGGAGATGGTAATAAACATCTTCCTATTCAAGTTGACCCTTCATGTGGTGACATACTCCCTTGATTTCCTCATATTCTGCACACTTTGTTTTCTAATCATAATGGGTGAGTGGATCCATGTGCATAATGGTCCTACAAGCCATTTTTTTGTTTGTTTTGGTGGCCATCATACAAAATAATCCAAAATGTTTAGAATTTCCATCCTATGTTTAATCACTAAATGAAACTATTGAACAAATTCCATTTATTGTAAGTGTCTTAATCACTTGAGATTACTCTAAGTCCACAAGTAATGTAAAGGCTTGTGATCATTATGGATAATTGTCTCCTTACCCAAAAACGAATGTGTCCAATTATTCAATAATTGGACCAAGGCATAGATTTACTTGACATACATAGGGTCTATTTCAATAATTCACCATTTAATAAACCCTAAAAATAGAAGATTGTTATTCCTCTAACATTAACATAGATCCCACAGAATATGCACTAGCATTCATTTCTTCTTCAAATGACTTTACAAGTTAGGTAGTGTAACAACCAAATTTAACTAATCTTCTGTTTCAATTCTTCAAATGATCTGTATTTATTCTTACCCCAATAGATGCACTTTCCACTAGTTGTTATAGCATGAAATGGTGTTGCAACCACTGAAAACAATGCTATGAACCTTATTAAAATATTTGGTATCCCTTACAAAACTCCTAACTTTATGAGGACTCTGTAGAGAAGGAGATAGAACAATATCAAGCATGGGTGGATTATATAGTTTTAGATTCTCTATATTTTCTATTGAACAAATGTGCATATAATTTGGAAACTAAGTTTGTAAGAATTGTTTCCAACCTTATCCAATAATTTGAAAGGTTCATATCTTCGGATTTTTATTTTCTTTCATGGTTCTTTCATTTTGATCATGTCTAGCCTTATCTTCTCTTGAGATTTCTTCTATTTATCTAGAACATAAAATACTAAATGCATAATCCTATGTATGAAATACTCTTCCTGCAATGAATCACTTGAGGCATTTTCCCCATATTCAAGTTGTCCATATACAATATTTAATGAGAATGTTGGAAAATGTACAAAAAAGTTTCCAAACTGAGACTTACTAGTGGAAGCATGTACAACCATATTATAATATTGTTGTATGTAAATTATTTTTTTCCCATTTCCTTCAATTATTATGATTGTATATTATTAAAAGATAAATCAAATCCCTATTTACTACATCCATTTATTACCTATTATTTTATGGGTGAAAGACAATGTATCTCTTCATTTTGATAACTAACTTATTCAACAATGAAGTTCAAATCCTACTGAGAAATCTAGTATCTTTATTAGAATTGGTACTCCTTGAAATCCCAAAGTGCACCCAAACCCTTTCAAAGAATAATCTTTCAACTTATTGTCCTTCAAAAATCTCTTGATAAGACATACAAATGCACATCTTAATAAACCTATATACTACCACACACATGAATTGATTCTCTCTTTATTTCCTAAAAAATAACCCAACAAATTCCATGGATATGCCTTCCCCTTTCCTTGTAGGGAATGAGAGTGGATTATATAGTCCTTTCATCATGTTACTTTAATTCTTGGTACAACATAAAATATATCCTATAATAAATGTAGCTATTTTTTCTTGCATATTTGGCCAATAATCATTCCTCTGCAATTTATACATAGTATTTCCGACACAAAAATGACCATCAATATTGGAGATGTAATCATCCCTTATCTATTGTACTCTTTCTCTATTTAATACACAAAGATTCTCCATCTTGTAGAGTAATACATATTGGACATGGTAATCAACATCTTATTCAATTTGACCCTACATTTGGTGACACACTCCATTGATGTCTTCATATTCTACATTCTTCATTTTCTAATCACCATTGGTGAAAGGATTCATTTGAATAATGGTCCTAGAAGCTATGGTTTTTTATGTTGGTTCCTTTCATATAAAATCAACCAACATGTTCATAATTCTCGTTTTATATGTAATCACTAAATGAAACTATCACACAAATTTTATCCATTTAAAGTGTCTTTCTCACTCTATCTTACTCTAAGTTGACAAACAATGTAGACTCTTGTGATCATTATGGATAATGGTCTCCTTACCCAAAAAATAGTGCTTCCACTTTGTTGGTTGTGGATCCGTATTATCTTCCTGATTGAGAGGTCTTGTTTCAGTCATGTTTGGATCCCATTTCTTGATGGGAGGGTGTGTGTGTCAGGGGGGTGGGGGTTGCTCCCCCACACATTTTTCTAGGGGGTCTAGGGGAGGCAAAGAAACTTTATGGAGCCTTCCCTGGTGAGGGTTTGGGGGAAGCACCCTCGAAGAGAATTTTTTGGGAAAATTTCCTTGTAAAACATTGTAATTTCGTAGTCAATTTGGTTTTTCTCCCTACAAGACAACCCTTTTTTATGTATGAGGGAATTGTATTTTGGCGATGTATGTGAGTGAATATTGTATTCTGAGAGAGAAGACTGTGAGAAAATAAGTGGAAGTTACAACGAGTATGCTATAGGGTTTATCCCTTCATTTGATAGATAATAATAAAGGAAGGAATGCAAACTTGTCTGGTGGATTTATCCCACATTGGTTGAACCACACATATCTATCTCTCTATTGTATTGTGTATATTTTGTGTTTTATTTTTGCATCTGTTTTATTTTATTGCTCTGTGATCCTCTTTTCTAACACACTTCTTTAATAATTCGACCGAGGTATATATTTCCCTTACATATGTAGGATCTATAACAATACTTTACCACACAATAAATCCTAATAATAGAATATCGATCTCCCCCTTAGCATTGAATATGCATTGACATTGATTTCTTATTCGAATCACTCTACAAGTTAGGTAGTGATATGACCAAGGATAAATAATCTTCTATTTCAATTCTTCAAATGATATGTATTTATTCTTACCCCACTAGAAACCCTTTCCACTCATTTTTATAGAATGAAATGTTTCTACAACCACTAAAAATGATGCTATAAACTCTCTTAAAATATTTTTTATCCATGACAAAACTCCTAAATTTTGTGGAACTAGTTGGCACATACCATTTAAGCATGACCTATATATTTGTAGGATTAATTTTCAAGTCACCTCCACCAATCACATTCCCCAAATACACCAACAAATTCTTAGCATACTCAAACTATTTTATGTTTACTTACTATTAATGTTTCATAAGTGTCTATAACACTTCTTGCATGTGTATCACATGCTAATCCCAAGTATATTGTAACAAATGAATTTTTGAATGAACACAACATATCATTCATTAAAGACATAAAAGTAGTTGATGTGTTACCCAATTTGAAAGGAATTACTAAGCATTCATAATAGCCTTTCTTCATATTGAAGGTAGTATTCCAAGGGTCTGTTGGAATATTCACCAATGTTGAGAGGGGGGGTAAATCGGTATTGAGAAATTTTTACCATTTTCAATCACAAATTGTAAACATTACACTATCAACAATTCAATTCATTTGTTATTTCATTTAATATATCATAAACATATAACCACAGATGCATGGTACATAATAATTTTACGTGGAAACCCAAATGGGAGAAAACCATAGAACACTTTTTAACATATATATTCAATATCACATTGATAGGAAGCACCAACTTCCAAAATTCTCCAGCACCAACTAGAAGGAGGCTCCAATCCCCTATTTATAGGATCCAACCTAAAGGAAGCTACAATTATTGAATTCTACAACACCAACTGGAAGGAGGCTCCAACCCCTTGTTTACAGTATCCAACTTGAAGGAATCTACAACTCCCTGAATTCTATAGAACTAACTGGAAGGAGGCTCCAACCCCCTATTTACAGGCTTGAAAATGAAGGAAGCTACAATTCCCTAAACTCTCTAGCACCAAATGGAATGAGGCTCCAACCCCCAAGTTTATGGGCTCTAACCTGAAAGAAGCTCCAAATCCCTAGATTCTCCGACTCCAACTGAGGCTACAACCCACTTTCTTTACACCTTCCTTCCTCCCTAAAATATAAATGTAGACTCAACCTGTCACTTTTTTTGTTATTGATACATCATCATCATCAAAACCAAACTCAATATGTCATTGTAAATGTCATTGATACTGATACATCATCATCATCAAAATTAAACTCAACATGTAATTGTAATTGTCACTAATATTGATACATAATCATCATCAAAAATAGATTGATCCCAATAACGACATAAACATTATTCCAATATCACCAAGAACATCTCCAAGTCATGTGCTCAAAATCACCATGATATGCATCAAAATATGTGCCAAGATATGCTTCAAGCATGTGCCAAAACATCCATAATATGCCTCAAATAATGTGCCAATCATATGCCAAAAATGTATCTCAAGCATGTACCAAAATATCTAATATGTGCAACAAGCATAAACTATGATCTCCAAGATATGCCTTGAGCATATACCAACATATCCAAGATATGCCTCAAACCATGTGCCAAAATATCAAGGATGTACCTCAAACCATGTGCCAAAACATGTGCCAAAACAAGATACAAAACATGTGTCAAAACATGCCTTAAGCATGTGTCAAACCATCCAAGATGTACAACAAAACATGTACCATGTCCCTTAAATCATATGTCCAAGATCACAAAGATATGTCATGTACCAAAGACCATAAACATCTGCCATAACCTCCAAGATACAAGCCTCAAAATATATAGAATAACATGCCATTTTACATCAGAAAAACCTGGTGAATAATATCTCATACCATCATACCTTACTTAACTTCAACATCAGGATGATAGCAACATATTTAAACCCTTCCTCAAACTTTCCTCATCCTTGTGGGAAAAATTTGGGAAACTAGTTGTGCCTCTCTTGATGAGTGTTGTGAAACATGCAGGGGCATTGCAGGACACTGTATACCTAACCCTAGAGGGTCTTCTCAATTATGGTTACCATAAAACCTTCTCCAATCTGCGGCTCTGAGACTTCCTTCTTCACACTCCTCTGCTACCTCGGATTCACTACTTTATATTCGCTAAGAGATCACATACTTTCTTGATTTATTACTTGGTTGATCAAATTATAGGCTTCCTGATGTGTCTTTATACCATTCCAAGTAACTCCTTTACTTAATTTTAGTGTTGACCTATAACTTCTTGTTTGCAACAACTTTTCTTCTTTTCCTGATTTTTGGGATGACTTATAACTTCTTGTTGCAACAATTTAGGGGGTTCTTAACCATACTTAGAGGCTTCATATTTAGGAGGGAATAACTTATCTACCATGAGGAACTACGTGACATTCCACCTACCATTGGAAATGGAATGACAAGGACTATCCATCTATGCGAGTTTTGCATGTATTTGAAATGTCCTTCACCCTATTTTTCTCTAATCAACTTCGGGCTTTATGATCACTCCTCTAGGGCTTCATTACTATGTAACCTATTAACCATATTCTCGGGGTTTCTTTTAGACTTATTCAAAGCATATTCCCATGAGGGACATGCTTAAATATATTCCATAAGGGGAGCAATTTGGAGACTTATTCAAATACACCCCTTACTTCAAGAGTCTTCTAAAATTCTTTTATGGTTGACATCAATGACAACCAATTTTCCAACAATCTCCCCCTTTGGCATTGATGGAAACACACATTCTCCCCCCAAATTCATGCACTCCCCTTGTCTTCATTCCTTTGTTCTTTTTCTCCCCCTTTGACAACAATGGAAAAGGGTAACCTCCTTGACAATATACCTTCTTTTGAAAATCTCTCTCCCCCTTTCTTCTTTGCTTCTGATATTTATCTCCTATTTTTTTTCTTTCTCTCCCCCTATCTTATTTGCAATATTTCTTGTATATCAATGTGGGGTTTCTTGTATATTCCTTTTGTCCTCTCTTATTAGGATTTTTTTCTATTGGTACTTCCTGTTATTGTAATCCATTGGCGTATTTAAAAGAGTTCATATTAAGATTCCTCATCACTTGACTTAAAGTATTCATGGCTTGCCATGTCTTCAATGAGATGAAGTCAATGAAATAATCATTCATCAATATGACTTTGACAATATTACTCCTCCTGACAGTTTCTCTCCCTCTTTGTCTTATTGTCCCTCTCATGGATTTCCTTCCTCTCAATAGCTGGTTCCAACTGTCAATCTTCTTATTTTCTAAGTCATGTATGTTTCTAAGAATTCCTCTTTATGATAATGCCAATGAATCTTTCTGCAATTACTCTTGAGCTCATGCTTTCATCCACTTTCATGTATCTTCTCTGATTCATGTAAAGTATTGTCTTATATACCTACCAAATATCGCATGTATTCATATCATGTCCATATTTCACAATTTTTCCATGATTTTTATACTCACCATGCAAAATGCTAAGTAATATGCCACTTCATTGTTCTTAGAGCTTCTTCAAATCTACTGCAAATAATCACTGCATATTTATGCTTCTGAGGATAAATCAAATATGTCCACTAGTCTGCTCTATATTCAAATCAAAATCCATGATTTTTCAATAAGGACAATAGATCGTCCAACACATTCTCTAATGTTTTCAAACCAATGAATATATCTCTTCTTTAATTCATACTTGGAATCCTCCATACAATCATGTATTCCTAGCTCAATAATATTTTTTGTAACTACCAGCTGACCCCTTCATATATGCATGGGGATGTGTTCCAAAAACTACACCTTAAAGTAATCGATCGATCTATCACGTGACATTCTACACCTATGCCATCAAACCACTCGGAATATTCCTTTCAAAACACTTCAGACTACTCAAAATATAGTTATTTGATCCATAATAATTGTTGCTTAGGCTCCCCCTCTTCAACATTCACATTTACTAGGAGTCTCCAAGTCAGATAGCTTAGAACAATGTATAAAACTGCTATGCTACAGGGCCATACTTTTGAATCTTGGCATATTCATGTTTACATGTAGATTCATCATGATCTCACAGTTATGCAAATCCTATGAGTATGATCTCTGGGATTTCTTCATTCACCTTCTCTTCTTATTTTTTGTTTTCTTTTCCAAATATTCTTGTACCTAATATCAATGTTTTCCTTCATGGAATACTTCATCATGCTTCTACTGTCACAAGCTATGCGTCCATATTTGTGGAATTTGTAACATTCAATATTGTAGGGAGCACATAAACATTTTTTTCTTGAACATTTATTCCATACGCTCTATAATCAACAACTTTATGTGCAAAGTTATTACAAGTAAAACAATAACCAAGAAAGAAACTTTGACACGTAGGAGTCATTGATCCTCTTTATGTTGTAGTCCTTCTTAATTTATGCCTTATCTGATCATGATATTCTCTTATTTTGTTCCCTTCAGAGTGAATGGATATTCTTATTCTTGGAGGTACACTTCTTATGCATTCATTCCTCTTTGGCTCTCGCTAGCCATTATCCCTTCCTTTGAGAATTTCTACGTAATTCTTAGCCTGCTCTTCATTCTTCCATTCTAGTAGCCTGGAACACTTCTCTTCATATTTATTTACTAATGCTATGGAGATTCCTCTCTCTTCAACGCTCATGCTAGGATTTGCATTTACATCTCCTCTGCATGAGACCTCACCTATGTATCCAGGATTTGCTTTATTGAATAGTGACCTTTGACAACTAAGAATGTCTTCTAGTACATGAGATCTCTTCAAGTTCTTTTTTAGCTTGTCAAATTCAACCCTCAATAAGACGACTTCTTATTCAAGATTCTCACTATCTTCTTCTTTCTTCATCATCTAGATCTTCATTACTTCTTTTGTTCTCTTTTCTTCTTCAAGTTGGGTCTTTAAGGAGATTATTTCTTCTTCAAATATGCTTTCTTTTTGACAAATTTTTTCTTCAATCTTGTTTAAGTCTTCAAATTTTTCTTAAAGATTACTTGACAATATTTATTCTCTATTCTTTTCTTTCTCTCTTAGTGATTTTATTTCAGCCTCCAAACACTGCTTTTCTTCTAACTGGTTTTGGATTGTTTCTTCAATCACTTTGGCTTCTTCCAGCTAAACCTATATATTTATGATAATCTCCTGGACCTCATTAGAATTTTTGTTAGGGTTTTAAGAACCCTCCTTTAGCTTGATCAATTATTCCTTGAGAGACTTGTTTTCCATCCTTTCTCTTTTTAGTTCACTTAAATAATTGATTAGCTCTACTTCAAGATCTACTTCACTTTCTTCATAATTTTCTTCTAGATCTGTTTGATCTGATGAGCTTCCTTCTTCTTGTTTTGTCTCAACATCATATTTATTTTGATGCTCTAGCTCTATCATTACAAGAAAATATTCCTTATAGTAGAGATTATGTAGCTTATCCCAAATCTCTTTGGTTGATGAAAATTTTCACATTTTGACTTTTACTGAATTAGGTAATCCATCCATGATAGCATCCATTTCTATTTTGTTGTT